>MJUU01027462.1:76646-98439 GCA_002080025.1 Modiolus philippinarum
TTTTGTCTTATTTGTGTTTTTAATGTGTATTATTTCCCTGGCAGATTGTGGCATGTAATTATAATTTTCAGCCATTATAGGTGTTTCCTGTTGTCCCTTTTATTTCATTTCTGACAAAATTAGATGAAATTCTTGATATTCCTTCATTGCATTTCAAAGCTTAATTGCCTTAATGCAAAATGAATGAAAAGTCTAGAGAAGTTCGGTTCGCCGCCAAAAACTTCAGGCGTTTAATCTAAAAAATAACCACACTGACCTATCAATATTTTTTTTCTTAAAATGATGCATGATCCATATCCTTATGAATAAAAATATTTACTTTAAATCCTTGATATAATAATCTTGAGGAGTGAGCATCCTTAATGGTCAAGAAGGTCTGTAAGTCTCGTCATGTGACAACGAGATTTCATGATTAAGTTGAAATTCGAAAACTTTTCCCGCCAAAACATGACGTTTTTGTATTATGACGTTCAATTTATTTGTTTGGTACGTCATATATCGTCGTGAATAATTCAACTCCCGGGTACAAATATTGTACCCGGAAGCTTAAAAATTGAACGAGACTTACAGACCCTATATTAATGATAACCTGAAGTCACCGTGATTTATTTGGATTTTAATAGGACAATTAAGGTACATTTTTTGTATTGAATAGATGTTTTGTTAAATGTACATATGTATCTATAATGGTCGCCATATTTGGCTTTTCCGGTAACTGAATGTACCCATTACGTCACAAACAAACTGTAAATGTCACATAAGAAACAGAAGTTTGTGTTCCTTGAACCTGATGTCACCGGGCATGGTCGCCTTTTGCATACAATCACAATCGTCTTTTTCTGGTGTGAATAAGTTGAAAAGTCATTCTTTGTCGCATATTGCTTATTGTTTATAACTTATAGACACCTCTTGTTGTTTTAAAGCGTTTTAGGCACGTAATATATTAGAGTGAATAACAAAATACAAAAGTTACTGTACATTTAGTTTTTACATATGGGATTCATATCTCTTCAGTGCAAAATCTAAACATTTGGAAGACCATAAACTCAAAGATATTTCTTAACTTCAGTTACTATTTCAACAAACGTGAGAAGTGTCCAACTTTAAGTATCTATTTTCTACAAAGTGTCATGAAATAAGATGATCTAAAAAACTTGAAAAAACTCTTCTTAAAAAAAGTTCTTTTAAAAGCAATTTGATTCAACTGTATTTTTATGTTTAAACAAAAGATAATATTTCTTACCCCAACCAAAACGAGCTCCAAATGGCATTTAAAGCTAATTTCCATCGAGGCTGATAGCTGTGAAAGGTGCTCTGGATCAAATCTTAAGATTTGTTTTGAAAGCAAACTGTTAATAAATATTTATGGGAAAAATGGAAGTTGTTGATGAATATAGTTGGTTCTACATGCAGGGCTCTTATACATCCGGGCATTTCACATCCAAACTTCTATGGCAATATCATTTACAAAGCGCATAATTTCAAAAATTGTCCTTCAAAACTTATTAATCCGTTGAACAAACTTATTCATAAAGGATATAAATACAGCACTGTTGTTAAATCGTTACTTCTAGTTTTTGTTAGCAAAAATATTGATAATCTCCCAAATACTTTACACCATAACTAAATTTAAACAATTTTTCATATTGGCAGTATTTGGCATTGAACAATATCATGCTTTTCTTTCATAATTGATGACGTTGTTATACCAAATCTATTTAGAAGTATTTCAATTTAAGTTTTATATGTAAGAAGCCTTGATATCATAGTCAACGGAAATTATGTCCTTAGCTAGCTGTCAGTAACTGCGAGCATTTGTCCGGACAGTACCTGTGTGTATTTTCTTCATGTTTTATGTACTTCATTGTAAGGGTACTCGTCTTGATAAGTTGGACTTTTTTCTAGTGTGATTTTTACTGTGAGTCTTTTTGTGTATTTATTTTCTAGCCATTCAGCACACATAGGGGAAGGGTTTGAATCCAAGAAAACGAGTTTGACCCCACCGCAATTTTTGCGCCTGTCCCAAGTCAGGAATATGTTGGTGATTGGCTTGTCTGTGTCTTGTTATAAAATTTTAGTTTTTTGACATTTGGGTTATTGGATGTGGTTTGTGTCCATTGATTTATTCACTTTTTACATTTTTCGGGCCATATAGGGCTTGCTATATGGTGTGAGATTCCTCAATCTGTTGAAGACCGTACGGTGACCCCTGTTGCCTTGTTTTTGGGTCGTTTTAACCTGGATATGGAATGTTGTCTCCTTGACATTTACCCCATTTCCTTTCTTTTTCATGAATCTTTTCTGGTTAACCTGAATTATCATTTAAGCATTATGTATCAATACTGTTGGACATCTGCCTGTCGGATATTCCAAATTACTGATTTTAGCTGAGTCAGTTTTCAAACATACATATAGGGGTACCAGATAAGTACTTAGGACTTCTTGGACATGTCTGTATACATTTGAAAGCAACACATTTTGTTGCATGAAATCGATAGAGTTCATCGTGGAATGTGTAGCTATTTTTACAATCAACATCAGACAGAAAATCTATAGTTTTTTACTATAGTCCTCGGGCTGGAATAACTCCCCTTGCAACCCCCACCCCACTTACGAACCACCGTTAGTCCGCTTACATGTTCTGTTCAAAATAGAGCATGTTGACTCGAACATAAACTGCACGCACTAGTGGATTAGGGCCCATTTTTAGACTCACCCATCGAAATTTGTTTTGTATATACATCAACAAACAATGTCAATGCTTTTGTTTCGTATGTAGAAAATGAAGAGATGTATTGGAATATGTAGTTTTGACGCCTAAAGAAGAAATAAACTGATGATACGGTCCAATATTTTACGGGAATTCTAAGCCTCTTAAAAAAATCTTTTTTTATGATTCACTTTAAATTTACTACAGCTATCGAACCTGCAAGTTTTTATCTGAAAATTTGCAATTTAAGGTGTCTCCATGGTATTATTCCGCCATTTTATATCACATTTGTTCAATTAGGTTTCATACATTTAGAAATGTAACAAAATATTAAAAGAAAGTTTCAAAACATTCCGAAGTTTTATTCTTTATCCCTTTTACAACATTTTCATTTTCATCACAAAAAGGTGGACTAAAACATGAGTGCTTAAATCTGTTGTCGGATTGACAGAACACAGAAATAACGCAAGGGAGATAGTTTGCTTAAAGAATTTCTATGAATCATTATTGCGCCTGAAAGGAATTGACAGCCAAGAAATCGCCATTTTCGCATATTTTTGACAGGGGAGGGGTATTTTTAATATCCCCAGATCTTTAATATGGCACAAAGATCCAAAACTTGTGTTCATTGTAAAAGATATTAAATACGCTTTACTTTGGTACCAAGTATTAGTACATCTAACGCATTTAAAGAAAGTTATGGAGCTTATAAAAATGAGAAAATGATGAATCAAAATACAAGAATTGTCCGTGGTGAACTATAAAAGTGGCCCTAAACTGCTTATATGTGGAGGTTATTTTCGTGTTATTTGTTTTATTTTTATTTTTCATGGTTGACATAAAAGGACTGAAAAAAAGGTCTGGTTCGGAAGTTGTGGGGTTAGGAGGTGGGGATGGGGGTGAACTGGAAGGTGTTTCCAGCCACGGACTTTATATGACTAATGTACTACATATTTTAGTTTTACGATTGAAGACGATAATAAGCAAATTCCAGCTATGACTATGATAACTCATACAGTCATACACACAAACACACTCAAGCACAATATAACTATATCAAAATGAATGACTTACCTTGAATGGAAGGTAACAGTCCTGACTTACCTTGAATGGAAGGTAACAGCCCTATCTTACAAGAGATACTGTCTAATATTGGACAATGATCTAGGTAAAGAAAACTCAGATGCAGTAAGTTTTGGACTTCGTCTGGTATGTGGGTGATTGCAGTAAAGGACAAGTTCAAACGTTGCAAAGATCCAAGTTTAAACACAACAGGAGGTACTGCACCAAAGTCTTTGTCATCTGAAATCAATAAATAGTGTTTTGTAGTATATATTAAATGTCAACACCTATGCATCAAATTGTTCATGACAATGAGGGTTTATTGACCGGATGATTAATCCAAAAATAACACGGACTAACGCGAAACTGAAATGCATTTAGAGTTTTGGAGTCTTGCTTAGGGTATTTCAATATCCCATATCCTAGTAAATCTAGACAAAAATATCCCTTCGAAAATTGAAGATATCAGAATAATTATTGAAATATACCATATCCTATGGTCATAATAGACATGGGAATGGGATATTATGAACATGGGATATGGACAAAACCAATTGAGAGCCATGGAACGTGTTACTTCTCTAACCCTCAAACAGTACCAAGGTGAAATTTTGAAAAGCCTTTCTAATCACTTAAGTATTCAAACATGAACAAGGACAAATCCGTACCACAAACATGACTGACGAAGACAAAACTAAAATTTAACAAGACAACAATGAAAACTAAAGCACTGACAGTGAAAATGACACTTAGAAGTCTTTCGTTTTTTATTCGGTTTTCCAATTGTTTTGATATAATCTGCACTGATGAGACATATTGTTGTTGAAATGGCCATATGCAGAAGATAATTTAACTGCAATTTTGGGTACTTGATTGAAAAAAAATTACAATGAAAATAATCATTTAGGCCAGTGATGAATTTTTCATCTGTTTTTATCAATTCAGATTCAGAGTCTGAGTCTTTTAATATTAAATATTGTATTTTTGTTGATTCCAGTGGGATTCGAACCCCCTCTGTCAAGGTTCTACGGGTTTAAAAGTTTGGTACGCTACCACTGGACCACCACTGCCATGTTCAAATTTCGATTGATTAATATACTTAAGTCTCGTCAAAATAAATGTGCTATTTTACATCCGTTTGGACTCACACAGAGATGGCGGGAGCAGTGTAATCTGTATGTAATATCTGTGCATTCGAAGAGCAGCCAAATCCCTCGATGGGAAGGCAATCTCGATATTCATGTCTCTAATTCTAACCCCGTTGGGTTCCTACCATAGACCGTTATTTTTAAATTTTTAGGCCCTGCATTAGCGTAAATATTCGCAAATCAGGGGAGATGGGCAAGTTTCCACGTTGACTGAATTTATCGACAGCTTATATATATATATATATATATATATGTGTGTGTGTGTGTGTGTGTGTGTGTGTGTGTGTGTGTGTGTGACCAAAACATATTATCATTGTCCAGGAGGAATGTACTCTTTGCCGAATCACAACTGTTATCTTTGTCTTTGTGGGTAGTTTGATAATGTTCTCAATTTCTCGTTGGCTACTGTCATTGCTTGATGTGCTTCTGTCATTGGTGGTTTTCAGTTCTTTATTATGTTTAGTCTTCCGTATGTTACAAATGAGTCTAGGTATAATTGTTATTTCATTTCTATATTCAATTGTATATCGATACTTTCTATTGTTTGCATAGATTTCTCCTGACCTGTTATTCAAATGGAAAGTGCACTAGATTTTATTTTCGCTTTAAGATTTTTCTAATTTTCTAATTTCAGCAGCTGAATTACCTTTTTAATATCTTTTACAACAAACATTGAGTAATTGAGTAATAAGCTTTGAAATAAAAAAAATCTTTGACGATTTTAACATTGATCTTAAGAGCACTTCGAATCCATAATATGTAAAACTTATAAAGGTTTTAGAGTGTGCTTAAATTAAAGCAATCTTTGGCCATGTTTAATGTCGGATCGGAACGCAATGAACATTCTTTGTAAAGCATTCCGTAAAGTTTGATTAATTTTTTTTCAGTTTTTTTTCAGAGGTGAAAATGAAAATGTAATTTTTCCTATGGGGTTCAATGCTTAATCTGAGTTCCGAGCTGGTGGTTATATTTTTTGGAACAATATTTGCAAAAGATCTTCTATACATTATTCCTGTAATGTTGAATTGAATTTGCTTCAGTGATTACAGAGGAGACGATAAGAATAGAAAAAGTTCACGGACGGACGACGGACCAAAAGTGATGGCAAAAGCTAACAGTGACCCTTCGGGTCAGGTGAGAAAGTTATCATGTTGACAGATCAGTCGAGAAATTAGTTATAGGCATTGAAAATTGCGACTTGCATGCATGTCTTTCACCGCCATTTCTTTAGGAAAGTATCTGCTAAATTGTACGCCAACACTGTTGTGACACGGATATACTTAATAGTTGGTATCGACAACGTAACGAGCTTTTTCGATCCTAGATAACATAAACTCATAATTGTGTACATATTCTGGTAAGGTTAAAATCTAGGGAAAGGACATTATAGCTATGAATACTTACTCAGATTTTTTAATCCTAGACGGGGTATACCCATCATCATGTACATATTCAGGTTAGCTAACTCTGTCTGGTCAAGAACATTGTTGTTGTTGACGTCATATTTATGAAAAAGTTTATCAATCGTCTGAAGAAAAATGAGAACAAACATTCAACAACATAGAACTCACAAAACATTCAGCAAAGTGCAAATAACAAAATACCGAAGTTTCTGTGACATCTGACAACTTGTGTCTCTTCAGTGCAGACCAGATCAAAACATTTGGAAATCAATACACCGAGATATCTGTAAAAGCTGATAGAGACAAATTACATCATAAGAACCGAGTAAATATTATAAATTGGACAAAATATTGAATAATTTTAATCATGAAAACAGGTTTCTGTTTGCATGGCAAAAACCGACGAACTCGGTGACAAAGGATGGTTATTTTATGTTATAGTGCGTGGTATGTAGTAACTTTCCGTTCGCCTTCCACACTTTCAAGGTTGACCGTTTTTTTCAATCTTTCTATGTCCCCTCTCCAAATTAATCATGTTGACATGAAAATAACATACGCGAATAGCTATAGACAAGGTAGGGCAACTTTTCTAGTACACTCCTGAAATGTCTTATATTTTCGCTTGAACTTAAGGTAGATAGACATGGTTGCACTGCGCAATTCAAACGCACATTTGAAAAACAAGGAGTCGGATACGGGGAAGGTTTGATTTTCGGACCGTAACAATAATTGGACAGCTGTTACTTCGTGACGTCATAATAGACTGACAGATGTAAGACGTCACTTTTCGTCCACTTTACCGAGAATTATCTTCATTTTTCCTAAGATAAAGTATAGTACGAAAACTTTCCGAAATATCACCGTTAAAAGTATGGTGACATATACATTTTTTCGTTGACACAAATAGATCTTATCATAAATTATCCATTTACAAAAAGTATGTGAAAATGTCATGGATAACAGGTTAATTTTTATTTTTGTTTAAGATTTCCTTTCAATATTTTCCCCGTGCATTCGTTGTTAATTTATGTAAAAAAAATGGTTAAGAATGAGCAAACTTTGACCTAAATTCTAGTAAAAACAAGCATGGTGACCCATACTGTTATCATTCAATTATAGTCTGTGTATCAGGTCGATACGATAATATATCGACCTGGGAAAAGCATATCGGCCGAGGATGAAACACCCGAGGTCAATTTGCTTTTGCAGGTCGATAAAACATCGTATCGACCTCATCCACAGACTACAATTGGTATATTATTAATTTACATGAACACTAAAAAGGGCTTTTTTTATCCTTTGTCTAAATCACCAAAATTAAAGATATAGTTAAAACATTGGAAAAATTAATATATTAAAAAGTTTATTACGGCAATAATATAATTAGTCTGAATGTTCATGTGATTGATTCTTGAAGCATAAAAAGATTTAAATTAAACAAGATTATAAACATTCATAGAAGCATGCGATATGCATTTCTATTTTTAGCAACATGCGATATCTCTTTTTGATATACTGTTTTCTAGTCAATCTCTAAAAATACAGTGGGTACTGATCAGTTCTCCACTAATCAATTTCTCAAACGATATCAAATTAATAATATAATAGATTGTTGGTTGGTAGGATTGGTTCTTCAATTGTGTCGATTAACAACAAATTCTCATGGATATTAATATATTAGTGTCTATCTGCCTAAAGTTTCTTCTTTTTAGCTCTATAATTTGCTTTGCATAAGTTAGAAATACTCCAATTTGTTAACAAATTAAAGATAATTAAATATCTTGACAATAAGTATAATTTTAAAAAATTACGCCTTTTTCATATTCTTTGAATACGAAATATGCACCCATACCCAATAGCTTGCGAAAACCAGGTTTTATCTCCTCGAGTATTGAAACGAAGTGCAGAACAGATGCGATGAGGTATCATATATAGAAGACAGAATTCAAGGAATGTCGGAACCCAATATAGTTCATATAGTCGTCTTAAGTATGTGACAACACTTTATACTATGTCTGTCCATTGGATAATTACATATGTCCATGATGCCTTCGCTTAACAGGGTGTACAATTGTATATTAAACATAAGAGGAGGTATCACCCAGTTTACCAAAGTTATATAGTACCTCTTTTGCACTTCTTTTGGCCGATCTGTTTCTCCTCTATTATGAGGCTGAAATCATTGAAGGGCTTCTTAAAAATAAAGACAAAGAACTGGGCAAGTCCTTTAATTTAAGCTTCCGTTATATAGATGATATTTAATCACTTAACAACCCTCGTTTTGGCGATTTTCTTCATCTTATTTATCCAAAAGAGCTTGAAATTAAGGATACTACAGATACTTCCACACCGGCCTCGTTCCTTGACCTTCATCTTGAAATTGACAACAGAGGTACATTACAAACTAGGCTCTATGACAAACGTGATGGCTTAACTTTTCCAAAAGTCAAATTCCCCTTTCTTTGATGAGACATAAGTTGCCGAAATGCGCATATGCAGAAAATCAATTAACAGTAACTTCGGTATTTTGTTATTTTGTAGCAACATTCGAAAAGCACCAGCATATGGAGTTTACATCTCACCACTCATTCGCTACCAAAGGGCTTGTGGTCATAACAGTGACTTCCTTGATAGAGCTAAGTTGCTTACAAATAGTCTGCTCAAGCAAGGATGCGTTACCAAAACCTTAAAGTCATAACTACAGACGTTTTACGGTCGACATCACGATCTTGTGGATCGCTATTGGATATCTGTTTCCCAGATAACAGAGATCTTTCCTCTTTCCCGCTACTATTAAAGTTCGTTTTTCCTCTATAGGATTTGACTTTACAACCGGAGTTGACATGTTCAACACGGCGGGTGTCTTATAAGAAACAGGAGATGCTTACTTTACCGGTACACCTGATCTCACCCATGGTTTTATTGGGTCCGTGTTGTTCATTTTTGTGTGTATCTTCATTTTTTCTTTTTTTGTCCCGTACTCAAGTGGTGTCCTTGTTTCCGATGTTGTCATTGTCCATGGATTGTTCGATCTTTTAACTGACGGTTCGATTCTCACTTACTTTATATATTTTTAATATATTTGTTATAGCGTAGGTAGCAAAGGGCCCATGGAACAGACTGTTGGTGGTTTTGCCATAGATGTCACACCAGAACCGCACTTTTACGTGTTGGTGCTCCAGAAATTACATATTGATTAAAGCGTCTTAATGACTTTGTTTTTTGAATTGAAGTTATCGGCATGTGTAGACCGAATACAAGGACATAATGGGATCACAGACGAAAGAATATAAAATGTAAGTCCAAATTAAAAAAACAATTCAGGCGAAAATCAATAGTTCAAATTACGTGATATCTATTGAGAGTTCATACTGTTAGTGCTTAAGTTTTTTGTGTTGTATATGTAATGTTCGTGTGTTTTGTGGGCATGTGGTGTCATTGGTCTTCCGACTTTTGGTGATCTTGCTTCTGCCTTGTCTCTGGACTTTGATTTGTGTAATTTTGTGCTTTGTTCCTTCGGTATTCTACTGTCGTTGTTATCTAACAGTTCAAGCTGTCGGATTCCCTTACAAAAACACCTGATAAATCAAGAAAAGCATCGGCGACACTTTAATTGAAAATATTTAAATTAATTTGGTAGTTGTTGTGCACTGTGATGTTGGAAATGGACTATGTATTGATTTTTAATAGTTTAAATTGTTGATCCTTGCTATTAAATCAACCTGTTATTATATCATTATTCAGATTGTCCGGCTTTCCCTGTTTTATAAAGGCAAACAGTTTTAGGCTTTGAGACTGCACTTCTTAAACAAATGTTAAGGGTACTTAATTTTTTTACTTTCAACAATTTCAAAGGTTGAAAAAGAAGCTGGTCACAAGAAATGTTTTTAACAATGGTGGGGATATGGTGTCGTGGTCTGTATGGTTCAAAAGTTTGGGGGGAGAGGTACAAGAAATATTTCAGCCAAAAGACTATTGACGTCTTTAGGCGAGTTACTGGCTACCTTAAGGAGTGATGTGTAAATGGATTCTTTCTTAGAGATATATTTACGTGTATTCTTCTGTCAGCTTTCATTTAACACATATTTTTTTTCAATTGTTTCCATACATGTTCAGGAAACTCAAGTTATGAAAGCGTTGCCAAGCAAATCCCCACTCGCACTAAATTTTCAAAGTTCTATCAAACTATTATATGAAAAAATCAACAAAATGCTTAGAGTGCAAAGCCATTAACAAAAAGGTCATTCAAATGTCTCCTTTAAGGCTGCGTGGACATGTTAATAACAATTAATTGATATTCCTTTTACTAACTTTCACAATTAACTCTTAGCTTTTGTTTTATATGTAACATCTTTTACTATTTTTGCTGAAACTTTTAATGTCGAGTGGAACAGTTAACTGTTTACCCATATTCGAACGAATTGTTCCATAAGTTAAGAGATTGTGGAATGCGACGCCACTTCAAATTTTACCAGAGTAAAAAATTCATTAATAGGCAAGATTTTTTAATTGTTTATTTATGTTAATAAAACATTTATTGCACGCCAATTTCAGGAAATAACAAAACTATTGTCCTGCAATGACGGATATGACACATGAATTGTTACCTTCGGCGTCATGCTATTTCCTCCAAATGTATGAGCTGTATAACTTAACATTGTTTAATAATGGTTTGATTGTTTTATCTTTTAATTGAACTGTTTACCTCATGTGATAAATAGTTGAGGGCATATGGATTCTGTTGGTGCCATTCTTCAAACAAAGCTTTTGGCAATGAATGATCAGTGGTTGCAATTATCCATGGAATACCTGACAAAAAAGATTAATAACAAAAAAAAGTAAATATTGCCTATTACAGTATTCTGTGATGTAATGAAACATGTGAAACAAGCCCATCATGATATGTAGAGATTAATCTCCACAAAGCGAAACCATACAATTGAAATTGTAAACTATTGAACAATTTATATCACTGATCGAAACACATTGGTATTTAAAGAAATAGTAGTGTGTTCACTCCGTCATTTTTTACTATTGAGATCTTTTTCTGTAAAGATAGTAATGGTTGAATAATGTAGCATATTAAGGATGTCTTAAGTTCAGTCTCCTGCCAAAACAATCACAAACACAAAACTTGTTTTAAAAAGCATGCAGTGTAAAGATTGAAGATCAATAAGTGTTTGGTTCTGCATCAATACAAATTGTAAATAACTGATAATTTCAAATTTTATTCTGAAAAAAGATTTTATTTACCAATACTATAACCACAAAGAGTCAGTTTTTCTATAAACACCTATTGTAGATTAAGGAGCTCTTAACTTATACAGTATAGTGGGCGCCTATTTTTGCAAACTCTATTTCACTAGTTTTGTATTGTTTCGGGATTATGTCCATGTTGGAAATAGCCTAGCTTGCCTGAGATAGAGAAATTACAAAGACCAAATATCTCAGTAATAGCTCAAATACCCAAGCTCGCTATTTTTTTCAGTTATGGTGTACTTGTTCTTTAGAGAATTTTAAATGACAAAATATTCATAATTGTATTAGGATGCTGATACACAAGTCTCTAAAACGAACCCCAAAATCAGACTTCCGATTTAGGAATCAGTTTTCTACCACCTTACTTCAACTTTATTCAAGGACATTCAGCCTTCCCACTTTTTCGGGTTGTCATGACAAAGGTCGCCATTTTAAACTAGAAGAATAGAGGCCAATCCCAAATATACCTAACAACCTTTTTGTAAAGTTTTGTTCTACTATGAACACTTATAATATTCCTGCTTTTTTGCTGATTAGATGGCAACGGTCGCCATTTGTAACCTTTCTGTAAGTTTTTATACGATTTTGAACACTTTTAATTTTCCCGCTTTTTTTGCGGTTTCCATGGCAGCAGTTGCCATTTTGATTTTTCTTAGACTAAAAACAAATTTCCTAGAAAAAAGAAGGGAAACGGGGAATGTGTCAAAGAGACAACGACCCAAAGGGGTGTAATAACAACTCAAAGCCACCATAAGATCTTCAATGAACGGTGAGAAAACCCCACACCCAACGGCAGGTCGGAGTCGGCCCCTGAATAAATAGTAGTCAAGTTCTGCGAAATAAACATCATCCTAGACTCCCATAGACATGAAGTAACCTAACTGACACATAAAGGCTTAATAAATTTCCTGACTTAAGACAGGCGCAAACCTGCTGCTGCGGGGTTAAACTAGTTTTATTGGGCCCAAACCTTCCCCCTAGCCAATGTGATAAATAGAAAAACAATAGTAAAAACAGTAAAATTCAGTTAGCAACAGGACTGAGTCAATTATAAAAAAAAATAAACTGAAAGAACTAAATATACGGACATCAACATGAAATCACAAAAGACTACTGGCAATTAACTGACATGCCAGCTCCAGACCCATTACCAAATGACAATTAATAAAATTATGTACCCTCAGAATACAGCTTCCACCAAGATCCCTTCCCGTGAGGAGTTTAGCATAATGATTTCATACATATACCAGAATACATAAACATAAAAGACACACAAAGGCTTAATAAATTTCCTGATTTAGGACAGGCGCAAACCTGCTGCGGTGGGGTTAAACTAGTTTTTTATTGGACCCAAACCTTCCCCCTACAGCCAATGTGATAAATCAAAAAACAATCGTAACAACAGTAAAATTCAGTTGGCAACAGAACTGAGTCAATTGTGAAAAATGAAACTGAAAGAACTAAAAATACGGACATAAACATGAAATCACAAGAGACTACTAGCAGTTAACTGACATGCCAGCTCCAGACCCATTACCAACTGACAAAGTAAGTTATGTACCCTCAGTATACAGCTTCCACCAAGATCCCTTCCTGTGAGGAGTTTAGCATAATGATTTCATACATATACCGGAATACATAACCCGTGTCCATGCAATACATATTTTAGAAATTTAGAATGTGTCTAGTTGAAATGCAAAGACGTCGACCCTATCAAAAAATCAATATTAATACCAAAGAAGGCCATACGTAATGACTTGACGAAAATACCGTAAATATAACCATTATGAATTAGACGATTTAAAGGTTTTATAAGTTTTTTAGGTGAGTTTAAGTATTGTTTACTCTTATGTACCGCCGTGCGCGGTCCCGGCTGAAGAATAGGCCCGCAGCATCCTCTGAGCTTGGAGTATGAGCCATCCTAACAGAGGACCCCGAGGGAACCCCGGGATATAGAAATAGGACCCAGTATCTCCGGCTTGCGGGGTGTGACCCCTCCTAAACGGAGGCTGACCCCGAGGGTCCCGGGATATAGAAATAGGACCCATTCCGTGGTTGTGCGGGATTCATAAATACACAACCCATCTTTCGGATGGGATGTAAACTCAGGTCCACGTGTTGGAAGAAATGCCACGCTTCCTGCACGTTAAAGAACCCTTGTAGCAAGCTCTCTTTGGGGTGGTCCGTAGGTGATCGGCTACAAGGCTAAATTCCCCGCCCTTGACGATTTCACCCTACTTTTCCAGTGGCAGTCAGAATTTCCCGTCCCATGGCCATTTCCATACCCCAAAGTGATTATTTATCAACAAACTTGTTCTCGTCTTGATATAGCTGAAATATTGCTGAGTAGACGTTAAACAATATTCAATCAATCAATCAATACTCTTATGTAAAACATTAACGTAAAATAAGGGATGTGAAATACCAGCCTTGATTAGATGTTTACAGGTTGCATTGTATTTATGAACTAAGTCTTTGTATCGATGATAAAATTTAGTAAAGGTTTTAACTAGTTTGTGATAACGAAAACCTTGATGTAATAGTTTTCAGTTATGAAAAGATTCCGTTCATTAAAATCGCAAACGTTATTACATACTCGAGCAAATCGAACAAGTTGAGATATGTAAAGACCATATGATGGCGCTAATGGAACATCGCCATCCAGAAATGGATAATTAACAATGGGAAAAGAAAAATCGTCACTTTTATCATAAATTTTAGTATCTAATATACCATTCTTTATATCAAAATTGATGTCTAAGAACGGACAATGATGATTATCAGAATTGGCTTATTCAAAGTAAGCTCTTTATGGTAGATGTCCTTATAATACGTATTGAAGTCGTCGTTATTTAAAGTTAAAATATCATCCAAATATCGGAAAGTGTTGTTAAACTTTTCAATTAAATGCTGTTTAGATGGTTCTTTGCTGATATTGGTCATAAACTGAAATTCGTAGCAGTACAAAAAGAGGTCCGCTATAAGTGGTGCACAATTGGTACCCATAGGAATTCCTATGACCTGGCGATAAATACAGTTACCGAAACGAATGAATATATTGTCAAGTAAAAATTCAAGTGCTGAAATCATATCAAAACAAGTCCAATTAGTTGAATTCTTTTGTTTTGTATTACTAAAATATGTTTTAAAAGAATTAGAACATATATATTCACAATAGTATTTTTTTAATGCCCACTGAGGAAGACGTCTGAATTTTTCCTTTATAAGATTATGTGGTTAGGTATTATAAAAAGTAGAGAAATCAAAACTTTCAAGGGATTCAAAAGGGGCATGATAAGCATTCAATTTATCGAGAACTTTCAATGAATTTTTTACACTCCAAAAATGATTGACACCACTGTTTTCATATACTTTGTTACAGAAATTTATAACCAGGTTTTTAATAGCAGTCAATGTATTAGTGAGTTAATAGAAACTTTAGTTGTAGAACAGTGACTAGATGACAAAATGAATCTAGATTTATATGGCGTTTTTTGGAGTTTAGGAACCCAGTACATAGTTGGAACTGTTTTACTATCAGGTTTAGCCTGTAAAGATATGGCTGTTAGAAAATGTATTTTTGTAATTTCATTATCTGTTAATTGATTAATTGAAAAGTATGTGAACTGGTAATTTCTTTTTGGAGTACTTCTATGTAATGTTAACGACAGACTATGGTGATGTTATTAGCAGCCTTATCAGCTGGGACAAAACCAAATTCCTTTCCAAATTCTTTCATTTGGATGCAAAAAACGGTGGGTTTATTTTTGTTGTTATGGTGGAAAACAACGGCAGTAGAATACCGAAGGAACAAAGCACAAGATTACACAAATCAAAGTCCAGAGACAAGGCAAAAGCAAGAACACCAAAAGACGGAAGACCAAAGACACCACATGCCTACAAAACACTCGAACGTTACATATACAACACAAAAAACTAAAGCACTAACAGTGTGAACTCTCAATAAACAAGAGTGACATCAGGTGCCCCGGAAGGGTAAGCATGTCCTGCTCTGTGCACAGCACCCGTCACACTGTCAGTGGGTCAATTCAGGGTAAAGTCGAAACCGGTAATGTCAAATCAGGGAAGACGCAAATCTAGCTGAAAATGTCAGATTTTATTTGTGACACTGACATTTCATATCTATCTATGATGTCGTGGTGACGGCCATAGAATTTCTGAAGGGACGAAAGTAACAAAGGCTGAACATATCCCTGACTCAGCAGTTTTTGTGACAGTGCTTTTGCTCTTTCCACAAAGTCACTGTATGTACTGCACGCTCTACAGTAACGAATTAATTGTGAAATATATACTCCATATGCTGGGGATGCAGGTATATTGCTGCAGAGAAAGGGAAAGTTCACAATTGGAAAGTCAAAATCATCACGTTTGTCATATAATCTAGATTTCAGACGTCCATGTTCGTCAATGTACAACAAAAGGTCAAGGTATGAAGCAGAAATGTTGTTCAAACTGTTTAATTCGGATGTCGACAATTTTCATAATAGCAAAGATGAAGATTTTTTTCAACGTATTCACGTTTAACCCAATTTTTACAATAAATCTTAAGTGAGTCGTGGATGGTATTACGACAATCTTTACAATTAATTTTAGAAGGAGGCCATATTTTGGACCTTTCTTTAAGAAATTAATAAGCTCTTTGTCCTGCAAGATGTTGAGATTTCCTGTGTTGACATGGGAGCTAGGAGCATAGCATTCCTGTATGCTATACCATCTTTCTGTAAATTTTCATGCAGTTTTGATCATTTTTTTATTTTCCCGTTTTTTTTTACCTTCTTCCACAACTAGGAATTAGTATCTATGTTCCTATTAAGTTACATTCAGATCTGATGTGTGGTCTATGAGATCTTCTGCCCCGGACAAATCATGTAACAATTTTGACGATTTCAAACTGTTTTGCCGTTTCCATGGCAATGATCCTAATTTGAAAGTCCATAGACCTTGCTGCACAACTAGACATATCAGATCGTATCAGATCTCATGCCAATTATCCAAAATGTCCCAAATTTTGTTAATTTACCCTCCATTTTGCCGTTTCATAGCAACCGTACCATTTTGGATATTCATTATCTGCGCCGCACAACTAGACTTTCGTCCATGTACCTGCCAATTTTCATCAAGACTGGTTGAGCGGTCTCCGAGATATGGCCCGGACAAAATCTGATTAGGAGAGAATAATAATAATAACTAGATATGCAATTGCAAGCAATAGCTGATGTCGCCCTTGGCGGCAAATTCGATGTTTCCATCTTGTTCACAGCTTCAAAATCTGACTAGAAATCAATTGTCGTTGAAATCAAACAACGTTGAACATTATAAAGGGAATCCCTGCTCAAATTTTTGTTAAAAGGGGGTCTCATGATTGCCAGGAATCCGATATGGGAGTTCGTTTGGGAGACTTTAATGTTTCCCTCTGTGAACACACTTATTACTTGTTATAATTATTTAACTTAATATTATTCTTCTCACTTCTTCGCCACAGAATTTGTCCGGAAGTTTTCTCGAACATATTAGTCCGATCTTTATAAAACTTCACAGGATGGTGGATAACCATCAAATGGGGTGCATTTGGGTGTTGAAATTTTCAAAATGACCGCCTTTGCCATGGAAACGGAAAAAGGCGGGAAAATTAAAAGTGCTCCAAACTGAACAAAATTTCAAAGGAAGGATGTATACAAATAGTTTAACACATTTTTGGGCCAAAACATTTCAAAATGGTCGCCGTTGCCTTTTGGCTTTTTGGCTTTACATTTAGATCATTTAGGTTATTTGTTCTCTTTCAGTTTTTAAACATCTTTGAATTTATGGCCTTCAAAACGTTTAGGTTTTATCTGCACTGAAGAGACATTAGTTGTCGAAATAGCTGCCGTTGCCGTGGTCATCGAAAAAAGGCGGGGAAATTTAAAGTGCTCCAATTGAACGAAACTTCACAGATGGGTTATCAAGATTGTACTGAACTAAAAAAGGCATCCCCTGTGTCCATGGGAGTTTTGGGAGACTATGTTTGTATCCACACAAAGGAACCCTGGTTATGTCGCCCCAGACGTAGTCGGGACAACATATTGTTTTGTCCGTTTCTTTATTATTATTATTTTGTCGCCCCAGTCGTAGTCGGGACGACATATTATTTTTGGTTTGTCTCTTTGTTATTTTTATGTCGCCCCAGACGTAGTCGGGACGACATATTGTTCTTTGTCCATTTCTCTATAATTCATTATCATTATTATTATTATTATTATTATTATTATTATTATGTCGCCCCAGACGGAGTCGGGATGACATATTGTTTTTGGTCCGTTTCTTTGTTATTATGTCGCCCCAGACGTAGTCAGGACGACATATTGTTTTTGGTCCGTTTCTTTGTTATTATTAAGTCTCCCAAACGAAGTTTGGGGAGACTTATTGTTTTTGCTGTGTTTCTTATTTTTATTATGTCACCCCAGACAACGTAGGATGACATGATGTTATTCTATGTTTCTTCTGATTATTATTATTAATATTATTATTGTTATTTTTCTTCCACATATTTTTGTCCGAGCAATTATTTTGACATGGCTTGATGAAATGTTTTGAAACTTTGCATGAAGTTGGTCCACCATCTGAAGTTTTATGTTCGGCATTTAAAATTTTCAAAATGGCCGCGATTTCCAAGATGGCTGCCGAAATACGACAAAACTTCAGCATTGTCGGATTTCAACGAAAATTGATTTCTAGGTAGATTTTGACGCTGCGAATATTGTGGAATCATCGAATGGGGAGTCTGGGGTGACATCGGCTATTGCTTGCAATTGCTTGCAATTGCAAATCTTTTTATGTCGCCCAAGACGTAGTTGAGACGACATATTGTTATTCCTCAGTTTCTTATTATTATTATTGCAAAGTTTGTCCGGTCAATTACTCAGCGATGCATGATCAGAACTTAATGAAACTTTGGATCACCATATGAAGATGTGCGTTTTAAAATTTTTTTTTCAAAATGGCCGCCATTTCCAAGACGGCCGCCAAAATACGTCAAAATTTCAATTTTGTCATATTTCAACGAAAACTGATTTCTGGGTAGATATTGACGCTGCAAACAAAATGAAACTATCGAATTGGCTGCCAGGGGCGACATCAGCTATTACTTGCAATTGCAAATATAGTTATTATTCTTTTTCTTCCGTTTTCCGCTTAAACTTTGTTCGACTGATTTCTCGGACACTAGTGATCCAATCTTAACCAAACTTTGTAGGAAGTTGGAACCCTATGCAAAGATGTGCATTCCAGTTTTGAAATTTTTTTAAATGGCGACCGTTGCCATGGAAACTGTAGAAAAGGCGGGAAAATCAAGGTGCTCCAAATTGGATGAAATTTTATAGGAAGGTTGCCTTACATGTGTAGAACTGGGTTCCAGTGTACAAGACTTCAAAATGGCGACCGTTGCCATGTGGGTTCCGGTCTCCAAGACTTCAAAATGGCGACCATTGCCATGGAAACGGTAAAAAAGGCGGGAAAATCAAAGTGCTCCAAATTGGATGAAATTTTACAGGAAGGTTTCCTAACATGTGTAGAGTTAACTTCCGGTCTCCAAGACTTCAAAATGGCGACCACTGCCATGGAAACGGTAAAAAAAGGCGGGGAAATCAAACTTATCCACATTGGATGAAATTTTACTGGAAAGTTTCCTAACATGTGTATAGTTAAGTTCCGGTCTCTGACTTCAAAATTCCGACCGTTGCCATGGAATCGGTAAAAAAGGCGGGAAAATCAAAGTGCTCAGAATTGGATGAAATTTAACAGTAAGGTTGTCTAACATGCTTAGAATTGAGTTCCGGTCTCCAAAACTTCAAAATGGCAACCGTTGCCATGGAAATTGTAAAAAAGGCGGGATAATCAGAAGTACTCAGAATTTGATGAAATTCTACAGAAACCTTAATTTGAATGTGCCAATATGATATTTCGCATTGTATTTCTGATATGGAAGTTCGTTTGGGAGACTTCTTGTGTTTGCATCCAAACACAATTAATACTAGTTATTATTATTCCACAATTGTTTCTTTCTTCCACCTATTTTTGTCCGGGAGATTTCTCAAAGATGCCTGGACAGAATTCAATCATACTTGGTACAAAGTTGGAACACTATCTGAAGTTGTGCAATCAAGAAAAATGTCATCAAATTTGCCGCAATTTCCAAAATTCCAAGAAAAGTTCGAATTTGGTCCAATTTCAACTAAAATTGATATTTTCTCAATGATGTATGGACAGATTTCAATCATATTTGGCACAAAGGTGGACCACTATGAGAAGATGTGCATGCACCACCAATAATTTTCCAAATGGCACCGGTTGCCATGGAAATGGCAAAAAGGCGGGAAAAACAAAGTGCTCAGAATTGAATGAAAATTTGCAGAAAGGTTGCCTAGGACATAGGGGAAAGGTTTCCGATGTCCAAGACTTCAATATTGCACCGGTTGCAATGGAAACAACAAAAAAGGCGGGGAAGTAAAAGTGTTCAGAATTGGATGATTAATTGATTTTCAACGAAAATTGATTTCTAGGCAGATTTTGATGCTGCCAACAAGCTGGTATCATTCAATTGGCTGTCAGGGGTGACATCAGCTATTGCTTGCAATTGCAAATCTTGTATTGTTATTGCTTTTCTCTTTTGTTTTCTTCCAATGATTTTTGTCCGGCTATTTTCTCAAAGATGCCTGGACAGAATTCATTCATACTTGGCACAAACTTGAACCACCATAAGAAGATGTGCATGCTCTAACTAAAATTCTCAAAATGGCTGCCATTTTTTTATGGCCGCCATTTTACGTCAAAATATTGAGGAGTCAACAAATCAGGAATTGAATGGCAGAATTGGTTCATATTTTGTATTAATGTTAAATAAGATGAGAGGAAGCAATTCATATGAAAAAATTTGGCAAAATAACCGCCATATTTAAGATGGCCGCCGAAATACGTCGAAATTTCAACATTGTCCGATTTCAAGGTAGATTTAGACACTACAAACAAGATGGAATCATCAACTTGGACGTCTAGGGTGACATCAGCTATTGCTTGTAATTGCAATTCTAGTTATTATTCATTATTGTTTCTTTCTTCCACCTCTTTTTGTTCGGCTTATATCTCATTGATGAATGGAACGATTTCATTCATATTAGGTACAAAGTTGGATCACTATATTGAGGGTTGCATGGGAGGAGAATTTGTTTCAAAGCAGCTGTCATTTTCAAGACGGCTACTAAAATACGAAAAATTCGAAATTCGTCCAATTCTAACAAATATTGAAATGTTCTCAATTATGCTTCAACAGAATCCATTCATATTTGGTACAAAGTTTGATCACTATCTGGACAGGGGTATGAATGGCAAATTTTTTTCAACATGGCCGCCTTTTGCAAGATGGCCGCCGAAAGACATAAACAATTAACTTTGTCCGATTTCAACGAAAGTCGATTTCTAGGTAGATTTTGATGCTGCAAACAAGCTGGAATCATCGAATTGGCCGTCAGGGGTGACACCAGCTTTTGCTTGCAGTTGCAAATCTAGTTAAGTTACCCAAACTAAGTTTGGTGACTTATTGTATTTACTCCGTTTCTTATTAAGGTCTTTCACCACAGTGAAAGTCCTTATTGTAATTCTTCTGATTATTATTAAGGTCTTTCACCTCAATGTGAAAGACCTTACTGTTATTCTTCGGATTATTATTAAGGTCTTTCCCTTTCAGGGGAAAGACCTTCTAGTAATTCTTCTGATTATTATTATTATTATTCTTCTTCCGTAAGGTCTCTGTACGGAAAACCTTTTGACGTATCATTTCGAAACTTCGCGAAGTAACTGGAAGTTGGAAATTCTCTTCCGAAACCAGGGCCCGGGCGAAATCTATTTTTAGTAACAGAGTTATCTCCCTGCCGCCTGCTTTTCTTGTTATCAGGTAAGCTCAGAAACCGTAACCGATATCAAAATTCTGAATGGGGGAAATGTTTCATTCAACCTCAGGATGATTTGTCATGCAAAAAAATTTTTTGGGGTCGCAACCCCGGTTACGCGTTTTTGACCCCTAATTTTGTCGATTTCTCAAAGTTATCGGAATTTGATGAAATTTGGTATCCAGGTAGCTTTATTGACCCTGATTACAAATCTGGGGTCAAAAAAAATTTTCGTCCGCCATTTTCAAAATGGCCGCCATTCGAAATTTT
>MJUU01027462.1:100086-135551 GCA_002080025.1 Modiolus philippinarum
TAAAATCTTTAAAACGATTAGAAATGGCTACTCTAATATATTGGAGACAATGTGCATCTCATGAAGATGATTTTGAACATGTGACATGACAAAACATGACATCAAACACAACATTGACTGGGAAAGACCTTGCAATTGTTCTCTGAACAATTGTCCTTTTAATTTTTTTTTATTATTCTTTTTCTTCCGCCGCAACCGCTGTAAAAAAACTACGCGACATATCATTTTGACTCTTGGTGCCATGAACCGATACCAATGCACGACTTCAAAACTCAGTCAAGCATATCGATCTATTTTTAGTAACGGAGTTATCTCCCCAAACACGGTTTATCTTGTTAGCAGATCTCCTCATAAACCGTACCCGATATCAAAATTCTGAATAGGGGAAAATGTTTGATTCATCCTCAGGATGATTTATCACGCAAAAAAAAATTTTTGGGTCGCGACCCCGGTTACACGTTTTTGACCTCTAAATATGCAAATTTCTCAAAGTTGTCGGATTTCCACCAAATTTAGTTTCCAGGTAGCTTTCATCGTCCTGATAACAAATCTGGGGTCAAAAAATTTTTTTCTTCCGCCATTTTCAAAATGGCCGCCATTTGAAATTTTGTTATCGCGATATCTCGGAAACGCTAAATAATTTCTGAAACATTATATTGCAAAAATACTTGTCTTATTGAGATCTACATTTAATTCAAAAGAACGAAAACTGCGATGAACCGTTTTTGAGTAATAGCCCTTGACGCGTTTTGGTAAATCAGTTTTTCGCGAATAACTTTTAAACCGTTACAGATAATATAGTAAACATATATGTTTAAAGTGATCAGTAAGAAAAGACCTTCAATTTGAGTACCAGGTTGAAGGTCATCGGTGACCTTTGACCTTGACCTCTGACCTTGTTAGGGGATAAACTCAGAAACCATAAAAGATGGCTGAAAAAGTATATCAGCAAAAATGTTCAGCATGTCAAGGGCTATATTTGTTTCATTTGGACCGAAGCTCTCCGATGACTTCCTAGAGAGTTATTGCTCTTGACGTGTTTCGGAAAATGGGTTTTCACATATAAGTTCTAAACTGTTACAGATAGTATAGTCAAGTAACATATCAAATTAATCAGTAAGAAGATACCTCCATTTTGACCACAAGGTCAGAGGTCATCAAGGTCAGAAGTCAAGGTCATAGCCAATTTTGGGGATTTTTTCAGTAAAATCACCCAAAAAGGTAAGAGATAGGTGATTAAATGTACGCGTAGCTATGTCCCCCGCCGCCGCAGTAAAGTCGATAAAGTCCCATAACTCATGCAAAATTTTGCAAATCAAAATGGCGGCAGGATATGATCAACTGCATTAGGTTGCAAACAGCCAAGCAAAATTTCAGGAAAATCCCTTAATTGGACTTTGAGGAGATGTGTCCACAAAGTCTTCCTATGATGTAGTATGCATAAAGTCGATAAAGTCCCATATTTCCCGTAAAATTTGTCCAATCAAAATGGCAGCATAATATGATCAAGTACATATGGTGGCAAATGTTCACACACAATTTCAGCATAATCCGTTCAGTGGTTTCCCAGGAGTTGCACCCACAAAGTGTTCCTAAGCTGTAGCATGCGTTAAGTCGATAAAGTCCCACAACTCCTGTAAAATTTGATGAATCAAAATGGCTATGCGATATTACCTTGTACATAAGTTGACTAACAATCCTGTAAAATTAGAATGAATTCGGACAAGCAGTTTCTTAGGAGTTGCGTCCATAAGATTTGCCATTGTATAACAATGTGGAAATAATCAAAGTCCCACAACTCCCACAAAATTTGACGAATCAAAATGGCGATGCAAAATGATCTAGTACTAATAGTGACTAACAATCCTGTAAAATTTGAATGAATTCTGGCCAGGGTTTCTGAGGAGTTGCGTCCACAAGATTTGCCATTGTATAACGAAGTGGAAATAATCAAAGTCCCATAACTCCCACAAAATTTGACGAATCAATCCTACAAAATTTGAACAAAATCCAATACACGGTTTCCGAGGAGTTGCGTCCACAAGATCTCCAGTTGTATAGTATTGCTAAAAATGGTCAAAGTCCCATAACTCCTATAAAAATTGACGAATCAAAATGGCGGTGCGATATGATCTAGTACATATAGTGACTAACAATCCTACAATATTTGAACAAAATCAAATACACGGTTTCCGAGGAGTTGCGTCCACAAAATCTCCATTTGTATAGTATTGCTAAAAATCGTCAAAGTCCCATAACTCCTATAAAAATTGACGAATTAAAATGGCGGTGCGATATGATCTAGGACATAAAGTGACTAACAATCCTACAAAATTTGAACAAAATCCAATAGGAGTTGCGGCCACAAGATCTCCAGTTGTATAGTATTGCTAAAAATGGTCAAAGTCCCATAACTCCTATAAAAATTGACGAATCAAAATGGCGGTGCAATATGATCTAGTACATATAGTGACTAACAATCCTACAAAATTTGAACATAATCCAATACACGGTTTACGAGGAGTTGCGTCCACAAGAAAGTGTGACAGACGGACGGACAGACGGACGGACGGACAGACGGACACACGGACGCAAACCATTACTATGTCCCACCGTCGCGGTGCGGCGGGGGACAGAAAGTTCAAAACTCTTGTTTACATCATATTTTCGACAAGGATTGACAATAAAATCAAAATAATAACATGTAATCATGACGAAAACTGGTGAAAGACCTTGCAATTGTTCTCTGAACAGTTGACTTTTTAATTATTACTATTATTATTCTTCCGCCGCCCTGCTGCTCAAAAACTATGCGACATATCATTACGATACTTTGTGTGGTAGATCAGTCATACAACACGACAACAAATATGACCCTGTTGTTCTGAACTATTTTTCGTAACGGAGTTATCTGCCCAACACCGAAATCCTTGTTAGAGGATAATCTCGAAAACCGTAAAAGATAGCTGATAAAGTGTAATGGGAAAAATGTTCCTTAGGACATGACGGAACTTCGTTACATTATGACCGAAACCGTGCGGTATGGTATTTTTTGAGTTATTGCCCTTTGAAAGTTTTTAGTTTTCGTCACAATTTATTTCTCAGAAACCGTAAGTCGTAGAGACCTGAAATTTGCACCATTGATCATGACTACACTTAAGCTTGAAAATGATGTCAAGGTCAAATGTCAACTTTGACCTTGACCTTTGACCTAACACCTTGTTAGTGGATAAACTCGGAAACCGTAAAAGATGACTGAAAGAATGTAATAGGAGAAATGTTCATCTTTACGAGACGCAACTTTGCTATATTTGGTCCGAAGAGATTCGACGACTTTTTATGGGAGTTATTGCCCTTTGAATTTTTTTGAGTTTCCGTTTATGCTAAATACTCCCAAACACTAAGCTGTAGGGACCTAACACCTGCACCATTGTTCATGACAAGACTTGACCTTTCAAATGATGTCAAGGTCAAAGCTGAATTGTGACTTTGACCTTTGACCTTGAACCTTGTTAGTGGATAAACTTGGAAACCGTAATAGATAGCTGATTAAATGTATTTGAGAAAATATTAACCTTAATGAGATCTACATTTGGTACATTGGTTCCAAAATAATTGGACCATTGGTTTTAGACCTAGGGCACAAAAATCATTTTTCGAGGTCCTGTTTGTTTTGCTTATATCTCAAAAACTTTTAAAGATACAAAGGAACTATAAAAAGCTAAAATGTTCAGTTCAATGTGGCTGACAAAATGAGGTCAAGGTCAAAGGTCAAGGTCCTTAGCAACAACGTTTTTTGCAATAAAGGTCCTTAGCAACCGTAGGCAAAATGTTTTGTAATGTTGTAAAGAGGAAATTTATGACAATGTCAACCGGAAGTGACTATCATGTCCTTAGCAACAAGCCAATTTTTCGAAAAAGTCCTTAGCAACCATAGGCAAAAAGTTTTGTAATGTTGTAAAGAGGAAATAAATGACAATACCAACCGGAAGTGACTATCATGTCCTAAGCAACATGCTAATTTTTCGAAACAGTCCTTAGCAACCGTCCAGCAAAAGACTTACAAAGGTCAGAACTTTTGTTTACATCTCATTTTTGACTGATATAGACAACAAAGTCAAACTCAAACATGTTATCATGGTGAAAACTGGTGAAAGACCTTGCAATTGTTCTCTGATTATTAAGGTCTTTCACCACATGTGAAAGACCTTATTGTAATTCTTCGGATTATTATTATTAAGGTCTTTCACCACATGTGAAAGACCTTATTGTAATTCTTCCGATTATTATTTTTTTTTCTTTTTCTTCCGCCGGCCATGCTCAAAAACTACGCGACATATCATTTCGATACTTCGGGTGATGAATCGACTAAAGCTGAGGATCGTAAAACTTACGCAAGCTTATCCAGCTATTTTTAGTAACGGAGTTATCTGCCCAACGCCGAAAATCTTTGTTAGGGGATAAGCTCAAAAACCGTAACCGATATCAAAATTCTGAATGAGGAAAATGTTACATTTATCCTCGGGATGATTTGTCATGCAAAAAAAAAATTTTGGGTCGCGACCCCGGTTACGCGTTTTTAACCCTTAAATATGCAAATTTCTCAAAGTTATTGGATTCCAACTAAATTTGGTTTCCAGGTAGCTCTTATAGTCCTGATTACAAATCCGAGGTCAAAATTTTTTTTGACTGCCATTTTCAAAATGGCCGCCAT
Organism: Modiolus philippinarum; assembly: GCA_002080025.1. NCBI lineage: Eukaryota > Metazoa > Mollusca > Bivalvia > Mytilida > Modiolidae > Modiolus > Modiolus philippinarum. The sequence goes on from MJUU01027462.1 coordinate 104,801, forward strand.
TCGAAATTTTGTTATCGCCATATCTCGGAAACGATAAAAAGTTTCTGAAAACATTATATTGGAAAAATACTCCTCTTATTACATTGTATTATCTTTATTATATTCAATTGGTGCGAAACTCTGCGAACAACCGTTTTTGAGTTATAGCGCTTGACGCGTTTTGGTAAATCCGTTTTTCGCGGATAACTTTTAAACGCTTACAGATAATATAGTAAACATGTGTGTTTAAAGTGATCAGTATGAAAAGACCTTCAATTTGAGTACCAGGTTGAAGGTCATCTGTGACCTTTGACCTTGACCTTTGACCTTGTTAGGGGATAAACTCAGAAACTATAATAGGTAGCTGAAAAATTATATCAGCAAAAATGTTCAACATGTCAAGGGCTATATTTGTTTCTTTGGACCGAAACTCTCCGGTGACTCTCTAAAGAGTTATAGCCCTTGACGCGTTTCGGAAAATGGTTATTTACATATAACTTTTAAACCGTTACAGATGGTATAGTCAAGAAACATATCAAATTAATCAGTAGGAAGAGACCTTCAATTTGAGCACAAGGTCAAAGGTCATCAAGGTCAGAGGTCAAGGTCATAGCCAATTTTTAGGGTTTTTTTCAGTAAAATCTTTACAACAGTTAAAATAGGTGATCAAATGTAAGGAAGAAAAGGAAATAAATGCAATTACCAACCGGTAGTGACTTTCATTAAATCATGGTGAAGACTGGTGAAAGACCTTGCAATTGTTCTCTGAACAATTGACCTTTTATTTTTTTTTCTTTTTCTTCCGCCAGCCATGCTCAAAAACTACGCGACATATTATTTCGATACTTTAGGTGATGGATCGATACTAGCTGAGGATGCGAAAACTTACGCAACCATATCGAACTATTTATAGTAACGGAGTTACCTCCCCGAATACAGTTTACCTTGTTAGGGGATAAGCTCAAAAACCGTAAACGATATCAAAAATCTGGTGCGGGGAAAATGTTGCATTCATCCTTAGGATGATTTATCACGCAAAAAATTTTTTTGGGGTCGCGACCCCGGTTACGCGTTTTTGACCCCTTAATATGCAAATTTCTCAAAGTAATCGGATTTCTACCAAATTTGGTTTCCAGGTAGCTCTTATAGTCCTGGTTACAAATCTGGGGTCAAATTTTTTTTTTCGGCCGCTATTTGAAATTTTGTTATCGCGATATCTCGGAAACGATAAAAAATTTCTGAAAACATTATAATGCAAAAATACTCCTCTCATTGAGATCTCCATTTTATTCAAAGACGCAAAACTCTGTGATCAACCGTTTTTGAGTTATAGCCCTTGACGCGTTTCAGATAATCGGTTTTATTCGAATAACTTTTAAACGCTTACGGATAATATAGTAAACATATATACTTAAAGTGATCAGTGTGAAAAGAGCTTCAATTTGAGTACCAGGTTGAAGGTCATCGGTGACCTTTGACCTTGACCTTTGACCTTGTTAGGGGATAAACTCAGAATCAATAATAGATAGCTAAAAAAGAATATAAGCAAAAATGTTCAACATATCAAGGGCTACATTTATTTCATTTGGACCGAAACTTTCAGATGACTCTCTAAAGAGTTTTTGCCCTTGACGCGTTTCGGAAAATGTTTTTTTACATATAACTTTTAAACCGTTACAGATAGTATTGTCATGTAACATATCAAATTAATCAGTAAAAAGAAACCTTCAATTTGAGCACAAGTTCAAAGGTCATCAAGGTCAGAGGTCAAGGTCATAGCCAATTTTTAGTTTTTTTTCAGTTATTTGTCATAAAAGTGCTTAGCAACAATACCTGAAAAGTTTTGTGATGATGTGAAAAGGACATAAATGCAATTACTAACCGGAAGTGACTTTCATGGAACCATCATGGTGAAAACTTGTGAAAGACCTTGCAATTGTTCTGTGAACAATTGACCATTTAATTATTATGTCGCCATAGACGAAGTCGGGGAGACATATTGTTATTGTTCCGTTTCTTTGTTATTATTAAGTCGCCCAAACATAGTTTGGCGACTTATTGTGTTTGCACCGTTTCTTATTATTAAGTCGCCCAAACAAAGTTTGGCGACTTATTGTGTTTGCACCGTTTCTTCTTATTATTAAGTCGCCCAAACAAAGTTTGGCGACTTATTGTTTTTGCACCGTTTCTTATTATTATTATTATTATTATTCTTCCTCTTCTTCTTGCCGTAATCTTGTCCGACCAAATTCTCGGAGACCGTTTGCCCAACCTTCACCAAACTTCATAGGAAGGTAGACCCGCACCCCGAGAGGTGCACTCAAGTGTCGGAATTTTCAAAATGGCCGCCGTTGCCATGGAAACAAAAAAGGCGGGAAAATTAAAAGTGCTCCGAATTGGATGAAATTTTACAGGAAGGTTGTGTAAGAAGTGGCGAACATGTTTTGAGAGTCATTTTTTTTTCAAAATGGCGGCCGTTGCCATGGAAACGGGAAAAGGGCGGGAAAATTGAAAGTGCTCAGAATTGAATGAAATTTTACAGGAAGAATATCACTGCATGAAAAAACATCTTTTATAATAACTAAAAGGTGCACAAAAGGCCCACTTTTGTTTATCTTTTTACAGTCTTTCAAAGCCTTTTAAAAAATTGCAAAAGTCCTAAAAGATCATCTTTTTATTCACCTTTTGTCAATAAAAATGTGATGGAAATGGCCCACTTTTGTTCCAACAAAAGATATTGGAAATATGGAATTTTGTTGCCGCAAAATATGTATGAAAGATTCAATACAAAATATGATATTTTGACACCAAAATTTCATCTTTTGACCATAAAAAATATATAAAAGTACATCTTTTGTCATACAAAAGTGCAAAAAAGGTAATGAAACAAACTAGAAAGTTGGTCTTTCCGGAGTATGAAAGGTATTCAAAAGTTTCGTTTGACTGAAAAGGTGACAAAAGGTTGAATAAAATTAATCTTTGAAACACCTTTCATATATTCAAAAGGTAATCAAACATTACAATTGTGGCAAAAAAAGGTGAAAACAGGTGATCTTTTGAATACATTCACTGCTTTTAAATGTAATTAAAGGTCATATTTTATTATACAGTTTGTTACCAAAGTTCATGAACATGTAATTTTTTAGCCTATTTTGAGATTTTCAAAAGCTAATCCAGGTCCTTTTAAATTTACAATTTATGAAACATGTGAAATATATATGAACATTGTCCCACAATGACATGCAACAATGAATTCCTCTTAAACCGGTGCTAGGGGTTGTCTTGAACTTAATAAGAGGAAAGAGCAAAGCTCATTGTTGAAGGCCTCATGGTGACTTTAAGATGAAGAACGATAAAATTGTTGTTCCATTGCTTGTTTGTACCATGTTTTTGTTTACTTTGGTTTCATAAGCATTTACTTCATATCCTTTCATTGTTAACTTCAACACTTCTACATACGGTACCGCCATTCTTAAAGTTAAATGAAAGACCTAGAAAAACAGGTGTATTGTTTTCCTTATATTACCATGGATATTAGTACAAAGTAGTGTTTGCAAGTGTTATTTTATTGGGTCCGTGTTGTTCATTTTTGTATATATGTGTGTATTCCCTTTTCTTTTTTGTGCTGTGCTCATGTTACGTCTTTGTTTCTCCCATTTTGCCATTGTCCTTGGATTGTTCGTTTTACACTGATGGTTCAGTTTTCACTTACTTTGCAAGATTATTCTTTGGGTATTTGGGGATTTTTAGTGATTGTTTTGTGTTCAGATTCTCCTTTGAACTTTATCCCATACCATGTCATATCATATCATCTTGCCAAGCTATTTGAAAACAAGAAAAACTGTGAGCAAAGGTTACTAAAATATACCCCACTCCCCCCCCCCCCCAAAAAAAGATCAAATAAAATTTTTAAATACATGGTGCACAATGGCAATGTGTAATAAACATTCTGTGAAAGTTTCAATCAATTTCACCAAATGGTGAAGGAGGAGTTGTCGCAACAATGTGTATACCTCTATGGAGGACAGTATAATGAACCAACGGATGGACACCATGATCACTATGTACTGCCCGCTAAATCGGAGGTGGGTGGGGGGAGGGGGGGGGTATAATAAATATGCGTAATATATCTTTAACACAGACAGCCCCATTCTCGTGTTGAACCATTTTTTGCATCCCTGATTCCTGCCAGGAGAATAAGTATATTATTCCATTATTGAAAAGAGACACTGTATTTGAAGGATTGCTACTACAGTAAAATAACAAGCAATTATCTGATCTTATATTAATAAGATGAATCATGATGAACAACATCAAACTGAATTCTTTTCTTGAAGGATATGTTAAAAAAAATAAAAACTGAAATAATATGCAATATCTTTTTTATATATATTTTACAACCAATATACATATACTGATGTTTTTCAATCTGATCTGTATAAGTGTCAAAATTGAATTCTATTTTGCAATCCATGCAAGGTCTTCAGGAAGATCTGGCTTCTCTTTTTGAGCCTCATTTCCAATTGTTCTTTTGGTTAAAAGTCTTTTGCTTTTGTTAGTGCAAGTTTCCTTGAATTTGTTATCCAGTTTCTCTTTGTACTCTTTGAAACGTGGTGACTGCCAAGAGGGCTGATGAGTAATGAACCCATCTTGGCATTCTTCATCACTTGACATGTATTTTGTCTCTAAACTTTGTTTTATTTTGGCCCTCTTCGTTGATGGTAGGCTTTCCATTTTGTCCAAAGCTGTTAGTCGTCTTTTTGCTTTCTAAATAAAACAGAGAAAAATAAAAGTACATGTATTATGAGTAATAACATATATACATTCAATGATTAAACAAAATTTGGAAATCAATGGATTTTAAAAAATGTTTATACTTATTATTCCCAATTAGGGTATGTAACCAATTGCAAAATAATTTATACTTAGGCCACTGTTTTCTAATTTTTAATTTTATGATATTTTTCCTGAATGTTGGTGGGTAGTAGGAGGAAAAAATAAAATCCAAAGACCTTATTGGTTGTATAGAATGATTATTGTCCTGAGGTGCAATTGTTAGTGTAGTCAGATTTCTGGAAGTTTTCGTCTTGATCACTAATGGATATTGCATTCCATATGTACTTGTAATTCAGTAAGGGTTATAATTATGTTAGGGTTGGGGTTAGGGTTAGATTGTGTTGCTGGAAATTTTACACTAGTGATTTCTATCCCGATCACTAGTGATTTCTTTTATCTGGTATGAAATCATTGATGGAATGAAGTCACCGTTACACAATTATTGTCCAAGGTGCAGCAGAGTGGAATAGTACAATTTGAGGGACAATAAAGCTACTATTCCTCGATAACCAAGTCAGTATTTTATAATACACATAGACAAAAAAACATAACCTCAAATTTATTACCGCTTGAAAGTATTTGATAAAATATAAGTAACAAATTCAAGATGGTGCTATTGTAATGGTCCTTCAAATTCCACTACTAGTTTGGCTCATAACATGATCTATTTCCAATCAACAAAATGAATTTCAGTTATGTTGTCAGTTCAGCAAAATGATTAGATGTTGCCGATCAATAGTTTGTAAACTATTGACCTATCAAGTTCAAAACTATAAGACCGCTCGGAATCATTTAATTATTTTGCTCAAATTTCAATCGAACTAATGTACTAAGGTATAGAATTCATGGTAGTGGCAGGATCTTATCAATTACAGGACTGCATATAAATCTACTTACTTCCTTTTTTCTCTCATATGATGCCCTCTTTTTCTTTTCTGCTTCCAATTTGTTTTTATTCATAGCTGTTTTTTCCTGCTTCTTTGTTTGGAAGTACCTAGTTAATGCTTCTGAAAATCAAAATAATAAAACATTTTCTCTATCATTGATCAAAAAATGTATATAAATTGGTGTCACCTGAAGGTTGCTACTCTGTGCCAACTACTGATCTTTTTTTGGAGAAATCGGTGCAAATATTTGAAAATCCAAAATTACTTTTTCTTACACAAACAAGTACTATCATTAATATTTAACGAAAGGCTGGTATATCAATATATCATGGTATTTTTTAACAAACTAGGTACACAGTGTTATGGAATCCAGAGTATCAATATGTATCATCTTCTGATTTCTGCTAAAATTTCAGAATCAATATCATCTAAACGAAATGCTTGACATTTTCTGATTTTAGTATGGAAATGTCCGATAAAGGACAAACAAATGTATGAAAATGGACACTTTTGTCTCACTTAAGAATATTTTAATATTTAAATGTAAAACAGTCATTGACAGTCAAAAGAAGACCTGAAGATTTAAAAATGTAATCAAACATAGAAATCAGAAGACGATACTTATCAATATGTATCGCCATATGCTTACCTTGTATCGATATATCATGATACAAAATACCATTGACAATACTCATCCTTAAAGTAAATATTTGCTCAACATGAACAGTGTACAATGCCCTAAATATGTAAAGCAAAAATCAACTTTACACTGAAACCAGAGCTGTCGCCGAAAGGCAGCCAGATATACCTCCGCTAATTGAACGCTTAATCAATATGGCAAGTGTAAATTTAAGAGTGTATGGACCCAATACAGTTGTGGACACAGTACAAATGTGGACACAATTCAAGTATAGACAAAATGATATTCCTCCCCCCTTTTTTCAGAAAATATTAAAGACGAATTATCTCCCCTTCAAAATTTCAGACAGTAACCATATTACTTCATGCACATCTTCAGCTTGTGTACTAAAACTGTGCAACAGTTCATCAAAATCCAAGCAGTTGTTTAGGAGAACATGCACTGACAAGGATCACCTCTCCGCCTTTACACAGAAAATATTCAAAGACAAATTATCTCCCCTTCAAAATTGTTTTGTCTGAGTGGTACTAAATCTGAATTTGACGGATGATTTTTGAAAGGCAATATAAGCAATAACAAAATACAGTATGAAATATACTTGAAGATTGTCATTTTTGCAGCCTTAAACCTCATTTCCACTGGTTTAGCCAAAGAAACAATGTCACATTTTCAGTCTGATTTACAATTTTTCACCAGTCAAACCAATGCATTTCGTGAAAACTGGTATATGTCGAGTTTTTAAGATTGGCGATCTGATACACTTTTTTGTATTGATCAAATGATTATTTTCTTTATTTTATATCAATGCACTACACGTGTATAATAAGTGTTTCCTGCAGCTTTTGAAAAGGGCATGGTAATTTTCTCCCTTTAGGGCACATATAGCACGGTCAATTACACTTTTAGGGCACCTTTATAGTGAATGCCCATTTTCGCAATGTAGTAAACATTACATATTTACTTAATAAAAAAATAGCTGATGTCTGCAATATAAAAGAAAGCACAGTACAATACACCTGCAGCATGTAAAAAAGATGTGTAAATAGACCTCTGCTGGTACATTATGAAACAACGGCAGTAGAATACCGAAGGAACAAAGGGGTGATATTCACAAAAATCTAAGTCCAAAGACAGGGCAAAAATGAGAACACAGAAAACAATGACGTTAGACACAAAAACAATGACGCCAGACAGACACAAAGCACAGAACCAGAAACCACAACATTCAGAACAAAGGCACTCACAGTGTGAACTCCAGTGAAACTGAGAGTGACATCAGGTGCTCCGGAAGGGTAAGCATGTCCTGCTCTGTTAACAGCACCCGTCACACTGTGAGTGATTGACTAACACTTATAGACATTTTATAGACAGCATCCTTTAAAGAGGTCAATTGTAAGATAGTACCAATGTTCTCAGATTGCTATTTGTTAGCAATTTAATCATAAGTGTGAGTGATTAAACATGAATTGAAGGATTCTGGTCTAATGTAAAATCAGGAATCAAGTGCTAATTAACTAAGAGCCAAAATTACTATATTTACCTAATTTTATAAAAACTGTTTTGCAAAGTAACCACAAAAAGATGCTTAAAAACTTTTTTAAGCTTTTTATTTGAAACCAAATTATTTTTCCATTTAATTTATCAATACAAATGTAAGTGTAAATAAAATTATAAAAAATAAAATTCCACAAGTCAAGGGCAAAATTTAAAGGGAAATAACTCACTTCTCTCAAAAAACGTGATCTGCAAAAAAAATTTCATTTTTTCAATGCAATTAACGGCGAGTTTTTATGAAAATTTTAATGAAAGAAAGATTCTAAGTCTCAAAAGAATAATGATTATGAGAAATTGACATCAAATTGTCATACAGGTAATCAGATTATCTCTGATTGACAGGTGGTAATTTCTAACTCGGGTAAACAAAAGTGCCGACGGTGTTTATTTACGATTGAACTAATCCTTTAATTAGTACGACAGGCATAATTAAAGTATTATTTTGAACAAATAGAATAAACAGACAAAGGAAATGAACGTCATACTTCAATTTTGATGTTTTTCAAAAGAAAAAAAACAGTTCCAGTTAATTTACGGCAGGGCGTCAAGGCACATATATTGAAAAAGGGCAGGGCTCCAAAAATGAAAATAAAAAAGGGCAGGGCGTCAATAAAAAACGGCAGGGCGTCACTGCACGCCAAAAGCTGCTGCAGGAAACACTAATAATATTAATATTTTGAAAACTTACGATTCACAACTGTTGGGTCATTATAGGTAGGATTCCATCCCTTGATAAAGTTCTTGATATGGGTGGTCATGTCAGTATTAACAGCATCAACGAGCCTATGAATAGAGAGAAATAAATGCACAGTTAAACATACATTTAAATTTCCTAATTAGCTTTCTGTAAACAAAAATAGCATTACAGTTAAAACTTTCTATGCATCTTTTGAGTATTTTCAGCTAGACAAGTGTAGCAATAAAATATATATCTGTCAGGAGATTTGTCCATACAGAATAAATATCTAAGGCACATATGTACAGACATCCATTTCACTCGGAATATTTGTACGAGGACAAATTTTCCTAGAAATATTCGACCACACGGATTTACCTATGAATATTTGTCCATGCACATAAGTTTCCTAGTAATATCTGATATATTTCTACCCGGACATATTTATGACTTACACAAGCACATATCTGCAATAACCAAAATTCTTTTGTTCTCCAGGTGGCCTCAAATTTAAGCTTCAGATAAATCAAACAATATGCCATGATCTGTAGCAAGCATTAAGTTGAAAAAAATATATATATACAGTGAAACCTGTGTTAACCCAACCCCTCTGGGACTGAAGATTTTGTTCTGTTTAGACAGGTGTTCGGTTTTCACAGGTTCAAAATAAAAAGAAATTGAAAGACAGTGTCTTCACATTGTGTTTTGTTTTGACAGGTTTTCGGTTTAGTCAGGGTTCAATTTAGACAGGTTTCAATGATATAAAAAGGCAAAATTACAATGAAGAAATGAAAATTTTTATATAAATTATGAACACGTGCACTGATTGTAAGAGACCAACTATTTGACTTTGAAGGGGGTGGAGGTTTGGTTTTTCCAAAGAAAAATATTTTGAATCAGAAGAATAAATTTGACGCCCTAGCAGAAGAAGAAAATATTCTGACTGCAGAAGTGAAGAAAAAAATATTCTGAATGATGCATTTTACTATAGAAAATGATGCTTATTTGGAAAAAAAATAAAATGAATATTCTGTCTCCCTGGCAGCTGCATTGAAAAACATTTTTTTTTTCAAGTGCAATGCTAGAAAAAATTTTCTGACCAGAATAAAAAAAACTCAGCCCCTCCTTTCCATTTAAACAGTAAGTCCCTAAAAATATCCTTTTCTTTACTATAAATCAATACTTAGCTCTGATAAATACATATACATGTATACATGTGTATTTATGAAAAATTGATAAGTAATTACCTTTTCCCATCAAATTGCCAACTCAAACCTTTAGCTTTTCCATCCTTATAACCATCACGAACAGCATTCTGAAAAAGAAACCAAATCCTAAATATGCATATATATGTTTAGGAATATAAAAATTTGGATTATTTTGAATTTTTTCTGATTAGTGTACATGTGTTGCTATTAAAAAATAAAGTGCTACGCCAAATGCAGCATGCATGTCAACCACTGAAATTTGAAGTTGAACAAGTGTTATTAAAGTTTATGTAGACACAGTAAAGAGCTTGAAACAGTAACTAGATGGACATAATAAGGAGCTTGATACAGTAATTAGCAATACACAAAAAATAAAAATTACCCATTTTGACCCCTGAAGGCTCAGAAACTGTAAGAGTTATCTACTGACAACTTACATTGTACATCAAGATTAATTCAAACAAAGAAATCCCATTGAAATCCAATTAAAAATAAAGATTTTACACATTTAAATTTTGAATAAAGGGCTATGCCGAGCGCAGCATGCCGACCACTGAAATTTGAATTTAGTGTAATTTAAAAGTGAATAAGGACACAGTTAAGAGTTTGGCACAGTAACTAGATCGACACAATAAGGAGCTTAAGTACCTACCCTAAAGTTTTTTTTGGGCAATTTTTAAAGAAGCACTGTTAAAGTCCAGGAGTAACTCCCTATATGTCTGGGTAAAAAGTTTTGAAAAAAAAATATGCCTATCGACTGACCCTTATTCTGAAGAGCATGTTACCGGAAACACAGATATTTTCTTAGGCCTGACCAAAAACAAAAGTGTCTATAGTTGACACGGATGACCAGGACGACAGCGTATTACCTTATACAACCTCAATTTTTTGCCGTCAAAAAATGTATCGAAAAGCTTGTCATTTTCTGAATATTCAATATTATTTTCCAAATGTTGTTTATTTCGCTGAACTTGATTACTCTTTATTTAGGGCATCTCTGACCTGCCTTTGGGTGTGGGGTTTCCTCACCGTTCATTGAAGATCTTATGGTGGCTTTAGAATTGTTATTACTCCCCTTTGGGTCATTGTCTCTTTAACACATTCCCCCTTTCCCTTCTTTTTTCTATTATAGGAGATTAAGAAGGTCACATACTAATGATTATCATAATATCACATATGATACAATTAATAGACACTATCACAGATGTATGTAAGTCTTTGAGAAACAAGAGGACGTCACCCTGTATTAAAATAAAAATAATATTGGACACTTCATCTCAAATTATTCAAAATACCTTTACTCCTGGTGGGACTTTGATGGTCTTTTCTTGAGTCACTGGTGTATTTTCAAACTGTCTCTCAAGCATTTTCTGGCGCTGTATAATTTCAGCCTGCTGGTGGTAAATTTTTATTACAATATCCCTTGTACCTGCCAAAAAAGTGAAACTATTATTAAAGCCTTATTATTTCGATCATATATTCATATTATAAATTTTATTTATTACGGCTATGAAATTAATGTGTGAGTATTAATTTTTCTAATATGAGGGTCGTACAGGGGGTATACGTACCAAGCAAGGGTGTACGAGAAATAAAATGTCACTACACGAAGAGCAAAAAATTAGAAATTGGCTTGCATAATGTACTTTTTCAGTTTTGCACGAAAAACGGCAAATAACGACCCTCCAACACGGTAACAATTGAAATAAAAAACGGCAAACAAGCTGCACCAAAATAACCCTGTGCCATCCTCTAATATGATAAGGTGAAGACATTTCTAAACTTATACTTGCATACCTTAATACTGGACTGACATTGGTATGACTAAAATTGTACAGGACCAACTTAACATTTCTATAATGTATTTGACAGAATTGTCGGCCCAGATGAATACCAGTTCAGTACATCAGTCTGATACATTTGGATATGTAGCCTGAGGTGCAAAATGAACATTAATATTGAGAACAGTAGATCTCAACTTGCTAATAAACATACATACATACATACATACATACATGTATAAACAACTGCTATATTGTTGGTTCAAGGAAGATCAAGTTATAAAACTGGACCTGTGAATTATAAATTTGTTAATGTTATGGCAATTTGCTCATTTATTCAATTCAATATTTAACTTACTTGGGTGTTCGACCTACGAAAGTTTGAGAAACTGAAGATCAACTGTATAACTTACATTGTTACCTTGATTGTGGCAACTGAAAACCAGGTGAGCGATACAGGCTCCTGGGAGCCTCTAGTTTTTTTTTTTATTTTTGTTTTGTTTTTTTTTTTTCGTAAGGCCGGATCGACTTTTTAGGTAAGGCTGGATTGGCATGAGGCCGTAAAATACAGGGCTGTATAGGCAAGGACAGATTGGTTGTAAGACTGGAACGTCTTGTTACCAGCTACCAGTATATTAGATAATTCTAGATCTGGACATATGATATGGGATATCATTTTTTGTCTCGCCTGCAACGAAAGTCACGAAAGAGAGACATAGCGATCATAAATTCCGTCGGTGTTGGCGTCGTAAACATTTGGTCAACCCAAATGTTAAACTTTTTTTGAACTTCAGTAACTTTGTCAAATCAAATTCAATATCAATGAAATTTGGACACAATATTCAGTATGACTTCATTATTGAATAGTAGTATATTTTTGAAAAAAAAATAATTCCAATTTTTCTGTATTTTGCCATCTGTTGGACATTTTTTCAATAATTTTTTTTTGTTTCCACTATGTCTCAACACCTTATGCCATAGAGCAATGATGATTGGTAAATGGTTACATCTTTAGTAGTAACCAACATCCAAACCAGAATTATGTCACATTGACTTAGTTATATTTTCCTCATCAATGAATTTGACTAAATTTTCACTTTGGCCCATAATATCAACAAAATTGGAACTTACGAAATTCAGTTTTGACATAGAATTGTTGCATGTAGTCTATAGATAAGCAATAAACTTGCAGGATTTTAGCTCGGTTCCAACTTTGGTAAATTTCCTGAAAATGTCCAAGACTAAGAATTTTGGAAATTTTTGCATACAAACAAATATTTTAGCATTTTTTCATACCAGACATCATTCTGAATGTTAAGAATAAAACATATGGTTTCAATTTTGGCAAGTTTAATGCAACTCTCAAAGACAAGCAGTTTTTGGGAATTCTTGTTAGCAACCATGCTTTTTGCTTGAATTTTAGTGAAAACAAAAATTTTCAATGCCCGGATTTCAAAAATTGTTATTCCAATTTTGGTAAATTTCCTGGTACTCTCAAACAAAGTCAAAGACAAGCAATTTTTGGAAATTCTTGTTAGCAACCATGCTTTTTGGATGAATTTTTGTCAAAACTAATATTGCCAATGGTTAGATTTCAAAGACCAGTTATTTTTTAGAATTTTTAGTAACCATATCTTGATACAGGCCAAATTTTAATGAAAGCTTTGTGAGCAGGCGAGACACCAGATTCCGTGGAACCTTTACGAATTATTTAGGAGGTTAAATGTTATACAGGGATGTGATACTTCCGCGGAATCGCGGATTTCCGCGGGTCCGATACTGACCGATTCCGTTATTATATGTATTTTTATACTTCCGCCAGGCTGATTTCCGGTTATTTCCACGGGTCATCAAATGTATGAATCTCATCCCTGGTTATAGTATAAACACCATATTAAAGGAATTTACTCCAGATCTAGAGTATAAATGGGACCAAGTCACTCAAAAACAAATGGATGTCCAAAGGACTTTTAAAATATGTAAAATCTTTATTTTTTTTACTATTTTGTGTCCAGGTAATTAACATGGTAATTAACATGTCAATGTCCTTATTGTGTCCAGCAAATTTTTGTGTCCAGACTCATTTTAATTTACACTTGTTTAAATAACAGTGGTGGACATGCTGCGCTTGGTGTAGCCCTTTATTTACTTCTGGAATCAAATGGGGTACATGTACAATCACAGTTTTTCTAGTTTTTTTTTATATAATTAGTTGTTATTTCATTGCAGCTGAAAAACAGTATGGACAAATTATTTCTTTAAAAGAAGATGGAACCATTGGACAACCACTATTAGTACTAAATGAAGCCAAGCAATATATTTTTGGAAGGTAAAATTATATAAAATTCCAGTTACACCAGGTTGCCCATTAATTAATGAAATTTGGGGTACAAATGTGTTCCTGGTTTTGAACTCTTTCTATACAAGTCTTTGCAAATTTGATTTTATTGACAAACTTATATAAAAGCTGTTTTAAACAGACATGATTTATGAATAGGAATTCAGAGCTGTTTTATACAGACATGATTTATGACTAGGAATTCAGATTCCTATAATTTTTATAGAGAAAATGAATTCAAAATTTGTTCAGTTTGTAGAACCAGCAGTAAAATGATGTTATCATAGGGCTACCCTGCACCCTTTCCTTTTTTTAGGGAGTATTTCCTATTATTTCATATTTGTACAAAGTCATGTCTGTATATCATGTATATAAGTAAATCGAAAATCTACATACATGACATACTGACCTGATTGGTAGCAACAACGTGTACTTCCTGTTTTACAAAATGTGGACTTAGTTACAAAATATAGAGAAACATGAATTATTCCTCACTGACTGTTTTCTCATCTTCGAATTCTAGAGGGATCGATTTCAGAATTGGTATGCAGCCTCTATAGTACATGGTTATTTGTAAGATACAACATCTATATAATACTACATGTAGTAAGTTGGTTACTACATTCTTTTTATTCTTTAGGATTATGTGATTGTGTCCATAATTGTATTGTGTCTACACACACACCTAAATTTTAACTTGCCATATTCATTCAGGGTTCAGTGACTGGGGCAACACTTGTTTCAATTCGGCCACAGCTCTTGTTTTAAGTTGCTTTGACATGCTGAATTAAATGGTGATCAGAATTTTTTTCAGTGTCTATATTTCTTCCTGTTTACAAGTGAACCAGATTCATTTGAATTGTTTCTTCTTATAAAACTTGATATATAGGGAAAGTTAGTTGAAATCACTGAAAGGGACAAAAATGATTTAAAGTAATGTCCCTTGCAGTCTGACAAGGATCTGGTTCTGAAACATGTTTAGAAATTTACTCTAAGGCCAAAATTAAAATAATGTTTCCCCTTACCCTACCAACCCTAAAAAAAATGGCCCTACTCAAATAATTTTATTGACTTTTCAGAGAGAAATTTTTTTTTTACTCAAATTTTGATAAAAAAAAAACAGTTATTTCTAACCTCTTTTTAGTAAAAATTATATAAAAAAATTTCTTCCTACCTACCTACCCAACATTATTAGATAAGGTCGGGTAAGGGGAAACAACAATTTTTTTAATTATGGCCTAATGTATATATTACGAAAGGATACTGAGTCAATGAACATGAGACCATAACACATATGTTAACTCCAACTGCAATATAGTCTTAACAAAAATATATGCTTAAACTTGTTATTAAATAATTTTATGTCAAATCATTGTAATACTGTTGTCATTTGCCCCGCCATGGGACATGGGCTCTGATTTGGCCAAATAAAGTATTCTATTCTATTCTAAGGCTGATTATGTGGCAGTTTAGCAGAGAAATTCAGGTCTCATGAGAGCCTCATGTACATGTATTACATTTTTGATTGTATGTATATTTTGCATTTATTATGATTTTCATTGATGTTTTGTAGTGGAGATGAATGTGATGTTAAGATAGATCCTTCAGCTGGCGCTGTGGCTCTTCGGCATTGTGCTATTGATGTAGCTGATAGTGGTGAGGTACATTAATTGTATTTTTTTTTTTTTTTTTGAAAATTGCAACAAATTTAGGCCATTTTCATTGACTTATAATTTTGTTAAAAGTGGAGCCTTCAGGTGACTTTTTAGAGTTTTAAAAAGTCGTACAGTACATACAGAGTGTTTCAGTCATAAAACACTCAGGTCTGCCATATTTCATGTATTTCACATGGTAAACACCAGCAAACTTCCTGTTGTTAATTACATAGAAATGTATATTGGCAAGTCATAAATGTCAGTGTTTTCACTCATGTCAGACCAGGGTGTTTTGTAACTGAAACTCTGTGTGTACTGTATGTATTAATTGGGATTTCAATGACACAAGTATGAAAGTAAAGTCCCCAGTAACTTAAAAAAAAAGATCAATAAATGACTTGTGTTTTCAAATTGTCATCTAGGCATTTTGGGTTACTTATATTTCAACTGAATTAAATCACTTAGATCATAATTAAATCACAAGATCGAAAACGTCTGTTATAGCAGATTTACAGTCATACTATAAATATTTTAAAACTTGTTCAGTAAGTAAAGGACCAGCCTGTGGAACAAAAGAAAACTTTTTTTAACAGGATATTGATTTTTTTTTAATCAAATAGACGTTTAATTAATGTAAATAAAATTAGATCAAAGAAAATGTCTACAATACAGGCAACCACCGAATGCCCGCTAATTAGAGTTTGATTGTTTTGTGTGTACAAGATGTGATTAACATTTATCATGTTTATTAGTGCTCATTTAAATTGACACTGAAAACATGTTTTGTGAAAAAAGACTAAGATGAAAGATTCTATCGAAAAGCCGAGAAGTCCAACGTGCGGGTCCTCTTTCCACATCAAACCAAGGGGCGCTATTCAAATATCTATTGCAATGATCCGAGTACTGGAATACTCGCGAGTATTTGTACCGAGTACTTGAGTATCAAATTATAGATGTTTTGCCATTCCTAATTTTAATTGACTATATCGTCACTTAATCTTAACCACCTGACCTTTGCATATGACACAAGTATTCCACAACCTCCTCTGGTTTTTAGCTTTAAACCATATATCTGTGGTAGTAGTAGATGATTCTGTTTAGTGCGTATCTGTATATACATTTTGTATATTCTGATCTTTTTTTTTTCTTTTATTTAGTACTCCAACACCAAAAGATTAATTATATATATTTTATATATTTTAGATATGTCTGATTAATCTCTGTCGCCTGATTCCTACAAAGATAAACCTTGAAGCAGTAAATTACGGGTTGCCAAACAAGTTACAGCATGGGGATATTATTTCAGTATCAAGAAGATCTTTTTGTTTTGAATGTCCTTTAAAGTTGCATGAAACTGACAAAACCCATACAAAGGTATATGCATTAGTAATATTTACAAGTAAGCAAATCATATTCACACAATCTGCGCTCTCTGTTTGTATTTGCATACCCCAATCATGATTGTGAAAAGTTGTCAGTCCGTACATCCCAATGATTGGTGGAACTATTTGGTTTAGGTCATAGGTGTTAACCCTCCCGATTTCTGCGGGACACTCCCGCAATTTGACTCAAAACTGATGAGATGGTCTCCCGGCTGGGAGACACAAATTTCCCGTTTTTGTGAATGTCTCCTCCAAAATCTCCCGCAATCACATGTTGTCATCTAGGTGAAATTATCGTACATGTCAGTTATTGATTTTTTTTGTCAATCAGCATAGGTAACACTAATTTTACAGGTAAACATGTTAATTAGACTGATTAATTAATGCTGATTGGGGCAGTAATGAGGACAGGTGTTGTTTATATTGCAATCAGTCAGCAGTGACAATTATTACCATGAATCAACAAAGTTATTTTGAAGACCATTTTTATAAAAATACCGCTTATTACCTCCCTTGTTTAATTTCCATTTCCTAAATAATGGCCATAAGATTTTTGTGTTCACACTGAAATACCTCAATTTATTGGTATATTTTGCAAATTATTTAAATTACATTCTCTGGAATAATATCTTTGGACATTATCACAATATTATTTGGTTTTGTTGAACTTAAAAAAAAATATTTTAGCTATTTATTGATATATACTGATCTATTCTTGTTTCCACTATTAAAACCAGTTTTTTGTTGGGTTGCTAAACATAAGTTAATATCTGTAACATAGTATTCTGATAAGATCTGTATTAAGGTCAAATACATTTCAAATGAATTATTTGATAATAATCATCTTCGTGCCTGCTATATGCTGACCTTGCAATACATACTGACTGGGGGTTAACCTGTGACCTGGGAAACATGCCGAAAATGATGTTACGTAAAATCTCCCGCAATTTGAAACTGGATTACAGGAGATCTCATGCAATTGGGTTTCAGAAGGTTAACAGGTATGTTTAGGTCCATATCTCTGCTATCTATTTAGAAATGGAAATTGATGGAACAATTGTTGAACATGGCCATTAAAGACATCAAGATTAGTACTTCTGTTCTTTTTTGGTTGAACTATGATAAATTAATAGGTTGGCTTATAGTATTCAATCCTACATAAAAACAATTGAGTCATATGATCGAGCATCTAGTTTCATGAAAATATATTTAAATCCTTACAAAATAAATCTATAGCAATGATTTGGGGCACATTCCATTACAAAATGGACTAAGGATTGTAGGGTCTGTTGGGAAAGGATACATTATGAGTGCCTCAGGGAAGATAAGTTATACTAACTGTGTTACCCTCTTTTAATAAAGATTTTATTATTATTATGAAATAATTACATTCCCTTTGTTTTGTATGAAATACAGCTTTTTTGAATGGTTGTTAGCACGTACGATACAGTACGAAGTCTTATTTTTCCAGCAAATTCACTAGCATGTGCTGACTTGACAACAGCTTATATTTTGAGTAATTTAAAAAGATAAACAATACATTTCACAGACAAATTGAAAAGTTGCCAGACCAAACATAAATTAACAGTACCTACAGTTTCATGGCATATGGGAAATCTCAATTATTTGCCTGACATTAGGTCTTGTTGACTGATTATTTTTGCCAGACCGACTCAAGTTTTGCCTGATTTGTCCTTCGGTCAGGCAGTTTTCAATATGTCTATTTTCACTCCACACAATTTTGATCATGTTAAATCGTAAACACTTTAGGTAAGGCCAAATAAAAAAAATATGTGTGTTTCCGGTTACCCGACCAACCCTACCATTTTTTTCCATACTTCAAAATGTCCTTGTGTGGCCTCGATCGTTTTAGCGGTAGTGTTCCATTTTGTGGGTAGCAACACCACTCAGATGCGTCTATTTCTACAACCGCTAGCATTATTCATCAGAAAATGCACGTAGAATTGTTAAAATCACAGGATTCCCGACTCCTGTTGTCAAATCCACCATTTTTACTCGTCAAGTTACACTTCCTGTTTATGCAGTATAACTAAATACCGGAAATACGGCAATAACAGGCATACAGTGCAATGTATGAAAAATACGTAGCAAAAAAAAAACAAAAAAAAAAACTTTTTGCCGACCTACCGACCATATTTTCAAATTCCTTGTAACCGGAAACACACGTTTTTTTTTTTGGCCTCAGTTGATGGAATGTTAATATAAGATTTGTAGTTTTATGGGTGTGTAAAAGCGTGAATTAATTCCATGACCAAAGTGTGACATTTTGTTGACACAATCTGCATTGATGAGACCAATCATTTACATTTTTAATTATATCTTCCTTTATCTGAAATGTTCATTGATTTGTTTATTTTTTAGGATGTGACCAAGAAAAAGAAGACAAAAGAAGAAGTGAAGGCCAGAAACAAAAGACGCCGTAAATTGAAGAAAGAAAGGTATTGTAACCTGTTTTATGCCATCATAGCAAAGTGCTTAGACCTACTGATTGCTTTTTCCAGAGAATCAGCATTGTACAAATTAACATCAAGTTTTCTTATTTAATAGGTAATTTGTATGAATTTCCTTTGATCTGCATTGCCTGGTATTCTCAGTACCAGAGAACAGGCTGTGATAACAGGTCACTCTCAAGACGTCGCGTTCCTGTTGCCATGCCGTCATGTTCATACGCATCATACAGTGTACTGATGAAAGCATATTAATTATTGTATTAAAGAATGTGTTTACTATGCTAAAACAGAAATTTTTGCAAATTTCAATTTATTATATAGTTCTATTTGTCAGTTTGTGAATAACTGATAAAAGAAATATAGGACATTTTGTTTTTGATATGTACTTTATCACGGAAAAATATGTAAATGCTGATAGATTACGGAAATTAAAACGTACGTCAGAGACATACACTATAGATATATATGTCTCTGCGTATGTCAAGAAGAATTTAACTGAGACCGCACATTAAGGTTATAATAGGTTTTCATGAATTTTTTGTTTTGTGCAGTTTTTTAATTTCATGAAGCAGGATACAAAATATGTTTTGCCAAATATTATGTATAAAAATGTATGTATGTATCGGGAATAAGATTTTTTCTCTTGAAACAACACATTATTTTTTTAACCCACAACCCCTGTCCCTTCCTGAAAATTGAAAATCAAATACACAAGAACTCTACAATTTCTATTCATTGTGTAAAGAAAAAAACAACACATGGACCAAGTTATAAATCATTTAATTAATTAAAACCCTTTATTTATCTCATGTTGAGAGATGTAATTAAGATGTTAAATTCTGCAGAAGTATCATTGTTTTGTTTATTACGCAACTGTACACATGTCTTGATTGACTGCAGAAAAGTATTTGTTCGTTTGTCGTCATAAATGGTAGATATCAGTGATCAAAACTCGGGGGTTGGGGGAAGTAACACTTGTTAAAAATGTAGAAAATTATTTTTGATTTTTGTCTCAATAACACAAACGTACATATGTAAATACACAACCTTTCCGCGTTTTCCCCCATTTCACCTCAAGACTTGCAAACGCAAATTTCTAAAAATTGAATGCTCGGATCAATATCTGCAGTTCTCTTAAATATTTGCAAAATAAATAATTAAAAATAAAGTAAAAATTCTGTTTTTACAACAAAAAAAAAAAAGATCCTGACAACATTGATGTGAATTTTGTCACGATTGAAAGAAACTGCGATATTTTCTTGTATTTGATCTAATAAATCTTATACGATGTTTAGATGCCGAGTCGCCATTTTAAAACTGATACAGAGTTTGTGGCACGTAGCAACAATATCTAAGGGGCGGAGCTTATCTTCTTATCTCGGAACCATGAATTGGATAGAATTTCATAATCTATTACCTGTTTCAGAGTAGACTAAACCTTGATTTATGATTGAAACCACTTTGAAACCAAAATTTTACATCTGTTGATTTCATTTTGGAAATGAGAATCATCAAAAAGAAAAACACCTGTTAATTGCATTTCTGATAGGTTTTACTGGGATACAAAAATTATCAATAAGGGGGTCCTGTGCACAAGGGCATGGAAAGTAAATTATTTCACAATGCATATAAAGAAAGAATTCCGCTCTCATCTTTGCATACACTTGTACATGAAATTTTGTTTTTATGATAATATTGATTTGTGACATGCTTTGGGCCCTGGCAGGAAAAGTGGCCCCTCTATAGTAATCATTCTGTCTATCCGTCACTCTTTTCTATGTAGTACAATAACTCAAGTATTCCTTGACAGATTCAAATAAATTCAGACACCACAACAAGCACCTCTATGGGAAGAAGCCTTTCGATTTTGAAGAGTTTTCGATTATTGGTTTCACAAGGTATTCTAAATTTTATTTTTGTAGATACTGGAATCTGCGCAAAGAATTGCAGGCTCAACATCAGTGTGTTTCCTTAGATCAACAAATGCAGCCTGAAGAAAGATCCAAAGAAGAAAAGAAGAAGAAAGGAAATATCCTAGATGACCCCTTTTTTAAAGATATTATGCAAGACCCATTGTTTTCTGGAATGGTGAATTACCAAAAAACAAAAAGATATTCATTGTATTTGAATAAGAAAAATAGAACTATTTGTTAGATTATAAACATGTTAAATGTGCATGTATGATTTGTTTTGTTATTTTTATTTTGTATTTATATTTGAAAAATGCTTTAGTTTGAGTGAAATCCTAGACCTATCAACATGATCATGATCATTGCCACTTATTTGCTTTAATTACATTGATCAATTAAATTTTTGTGCTCTATTTTCTAGTATTTTGTCCTGTTTGATTCCCTTTAAATGTTTTCAATGTGAAACTGACATGTAGTTGTACCCCTGACTGTAAGTGAAGCAGACACTTGTATTTAGCAAGAAATCTGTACATTTAGTAAAAAGTCAGAAAATCAGCTACCTGGTTTTTTTTTTTTTGTTTTTTGTTTTTTTTTGTTTTTTTTTTTTTTGTTTTTTGGGGTTTTTTTTGTTGAAAAATTATGATTAAGTTGAAATGAAATTAAAGAAAATCAGAAACTGCATCATAGTTTAGATTAAATATATAATAACTACAATTTTGCAAGGTTGATTCAAAGTATATATGATATATTTCATGCAGTTGATCATATAGGACACCCAACATGTACCTCTGACAATAAGTGAAGCAGACACTTGTATCAGGCAAGAAATCTGTACATTTAGTTAAAAGTCAGAAAATTAAATATCTGCATGTTTTTTAACCTACTTATATACAGAAAAATTACCAGGCATTATTCATTTCTAGCTAAACAAATGCTCATACTACACTAGCAAACATTTTTTTCGTGGCGCTCTTATTTTTTGTAGTAATGACAGATACAGCAAAACGTCCCCGACGGATTTGTCCAAAGTGTTTTGCTGTATTTTCAGATCGACATGCTAGGAGACATTTGCTTGAATGTAATGTTGTATTTTGTGACTCTAGAGAGAATATTTGTTCAAATGAAGAAAGTTTCGATGAGTGTTCTTACGGTGTTAATTGTAACACTAGTAATTTAAGTGATATAAGTGATGATGAAATAGAAATTAATTATGATAACATGACAAGGTATACACATCTAAAATCAAAATCCTACAATAATTTAGAGGAGGAAGATATTAGCAATCATTTTGATTGTGCAAGTGATATTAATGAGGATTCAGATTTCTCAGATACTTATTCAGATGTTGAGTTTGATAGTCATGATAATCAGTATGTTGAAAACAGGGCTTTGAATGCTGATGTATCAAAAATTACCTTTTGGTTCTGTAAACTCATTGTATTATGGCAATGTATTTATTATATATCAGATGCAGCTATCTGTGTTCTTTTGAATATTATTGTAGCTTTTTTAAAACTCCTATCATTTAAATCATACATGCATTCAGACGTTTATGAAACTTTTCCTAGGAATATATATCAGCTTTGTAAACTGTTAAAGAGTGACATGCTTTTGTTTGATCAGTTTGTTGTCTGTACTAAATGTTTTTCCCTTTATAAATTTGAAAATTGCTATACTATTGTTGAAGGGGTAAAAGTTGCAAAAAAATGCTCTTTTATAGAGTTTCCAAACCACAAACTTCCTCATTTGAGAAAGCGTTGTAATCAAGACCTTTTACAAGAAATTAATTCTGGAGGGTCAAACATTCTTGCACCATTCAAGATCTATTGTTACAAGTCAATTGAGTCTAGTCTTAGTTACTTTGTTAAAAGAAACAATTTTGAAGATATGTGTGAAACTTGGAGATTACGAGAAACCAAAGACGGTACAATGTATGATATTTTTGATGGAAAATTATGGAGTGAATTTAATGGAGTTAAGCACAATTTTTTCACCGATGAAGGCAATTATGGTTGCATTTTGAATGTAGATTGGTTTCAACCATTTAAACACACAAATTGTTCCATTGGTGTTGTATATTTAGCATTTTTTAATTTACCTCGAGAAGAGAGGTTAAAGAGGGAGAATGTTGTATTAATTGGAGTTATTCCTGATATGAGAAGTGAGCCAAAAACCAATACATTTATGGCACCATTAGTTGAAGAGTTGAAAAGAGCTTGGTCAGATGGGTTTTTGCTTTATTCTTACAAGTCACCTCATATCAGAAAATGTTTTAAGATTGCATTGATATGTGTTGGATGTGATATTCCAGCAAGTAGGAAGTTGTGTGGATTTTTAGGACATGCAGCCACAGCTGGCTGCAACAAATGTAAAAAGAAATTTCCAGGTGGTGTGGGTGAAAAAAATTATGGTGGTTTTGAACGGTCCAATTGGCCTCCAAGAGATAATGAAAGTCATCGTAATGAATGTAGATGCATATTAGAAGCTTCCAGTAAAGGTGATAAAGAAGCACTTGAACGTCAATTTGGTACTAGATATTCAGTACTACTAGAGCTAGAATACTTTGATCCAATAAGAATGACTGCAATTGATCCCATGCATAATTTATTTTTAGGGACGTCAAAGCATATGCTTTCTGTTTGGAAAACAAAGAAATTACTTGGTGATGAAGATTTTAAAACAATTGAAAAAAAATTAGAGTCTTTTGAATGCCCATCAGATGTTGGTAGGCTCCCTAAGAAATTTTCATCTTCATATGGGTCTTTTAATGCTGATCAATACAAAAATTGGACTTTGTTATTTTCAATTTATGCTTTAAAAGATTTGTTACCTCCAGAACACTTAGAGTGTTGGAGGAAATTTGTTCTAGCATGTAGAAGGTTATGTTCCATATTTATTAGTGTTGATAATTGTAAAGTAGCAGACAGATTGTTACTAGAATTTTTGAAAAAGTTTGAACAGCTGTATGGTGCTGACTTTGTTACACCAAATATGCATCTTCATGGGCACTTATATCAATGTATTATAGACTTTGGTCCAGTTTATTCATTCTGGCTTTTCAGTTTTGAAAGAGAGAATGGTATTTTAGGTTCATATAAAACAAATAAGAAAAATATAGAAGTTCAATTAATGAGAAAATTTTTGAAAGAGTCTTTTGCCAGAGAAACTGATCTTCAGATGGAAGAAAGTTTTATGTGTATATTTCATGACATGTGCGGGAACACAAGAGACAGGGGAACATTAAATGATATGTCAGTTCAATTAAGACCAAGCATTATAGGGTTGTCTTCACGAATGATAAGAATAAGAGATGTTAAATGGGATACTGCTGATAATATTTTTGTGCCCAAATTGAAGGAAGGCATGCTGAATGATGCTGAGTTTAGACTATTGAGGCAAATGTATTCAGTTTTGTATGACTACGATTTTGTTGTTTGCACTTCTGTGAAAGTCTGTAAAATTTTGTATCTAAATGGTACTTTACTTGGCTGTAAATCTACCAGAAGCACAAGATCTTCATATATTTTAGGACATTGGTGTAATGAAGCTGGATTAATTGATGTTGATAATTTTGACTTTGATCCTCATCCAGGGCAAATTCTCAAGATACTCATGCATACAATACTTGTAAATGGAGTGCCAAAAACTCATTTTTTAGCAAAGGTGAATTGGTTTCAACAGTTACCAGATTCAGTAAGGTTTATGTATGGAAAGCCAATTGAAATATGGTCTTCAGATCTACATGTACAAGATGGGCCAGCAATGTTCATTCCAATACACAGAATCAAAAGTAGATTTGTTCATGCAAAAACAAAGCTTTTTAATAAGAATGTTATTATTGTTTCCTCGCGAGAACGTCATATAATTTAGTCAGTATCTGTTCATGAAACAATCATGACTCTGGTTTATATAAGTTTGTAGAATCCAAATACACTGTACTAATGTAAATATTTTTAAAGAACTAGAAAAATGCTGATGGGGCTAGAAGGTGTCTACTCATCATTTATCTTTTTTTAGAGTTTGTTACTGATGAGGCTAGAATAGATTGTTACTAATGAGCCTAGAATAGATTGTTATTTATGAGGCTAGAATTAAGTTATTTTAGCTCATCTGAGCTGAAAGGTCATGTGAGCTATTGGTACCACTTGTAGTCCGTCGGTCCTTCGTGAGTTTTTCACATATTAAGGACTCTTTGAGAAACCACTAAGCTAATTTGGACAAAAACCTGGCAGGGATGGTTCCCTTTAAAAGTTGTAACCAAGGAGCTCAAGTGCCAACCAAGCTGGCTGCCACAGCTTAAAATAGAAAATTAGGCAAAAATTCTTTAAAAATCTTCTTCTCTGAAACTGTTAAGTCAATATATGGAATGGTCTTTAAGTGGTCCCTTTTCAGATATCTTCTTCTCTAAAACTGCATAGCCAATTTCGATCAAACTCTGATGGAATGGTCCTTAGGTGGTCCCCTTTCAGAATTGTATTCTCAGATCCTGCCCTCCAGTCAAGACTGTGAAAATAGCTGACTTAGTTTTAACACAGGACCCAATACGGAAAATATGTTTAAAACTCTTTTCTCTGAAACTGTATAGCCAGTATGGACCAAACTTTGAAAGAATGATCCTTGGGTGGTCCCCTGATGGAATGATCCTTGATTGGTTCCCTTTCAGAATTATATGGCGGACCCGCCCCCCAACCGCCAGCTTAGTTTTAACATAGGACCCTATGGTGTTAACGTTTAAAAATCTTCTCTGAAACTTCCTTGTCAATGAAGACCAAACATTTTTGGAATGGTCCTCATGTGGTTCCCTTTCAGAAATCTATCAAAAAACCAGTCGTCAAAACAATACAGCTGCTGCCGGTGGATTTTTTTTAACATAGGACCCCAAGGAAATAATCTTTTTAAATTTCCCTGAAACTTTTTGGCCAGCTGGAACCTAAAGTTGATGGAATGGTCTTTTGGAATTGGCTCAGATTTGAACAATAAACAGACGTTCAGTTGCATTCCCCTCTTAAGGGGGAGACATATTGTTTTTGTCTTTTCTGTCTGTCATCCGTCAGTCAGTCAGTCAGTCCGTCCGTCCGTCCGTCAGTCCATCCTTCACAAAAATTTGTGGACGCCAATTCTCCTACGTCTTTTATCAGATTTCAACCAAACTTCACAGGATTGTTGACCATCATGCCTTTTTGTGCATATCGTCTTGCCGGATTGATCGGCTAATTTTTGTGGGAGTTATGTCCCTTTTTGACTTAGAATTTTGCAAAAATAAGTTTGTGGACGCCAATTCTCCTACACCTTTCATAGGATTTCAACCAAACTTCACAGGATTGTTGACCATCATGCTTAGTTGTGCATATCGTCTCGCCGTATTGATCAGCTAATTTTTGTGGGAGTTATGCCCCTTTTTGACTTAGAATTTTGCAAAAATAATTTTGTGGACACCAATTCTCCTACATCTTTCATCGGATTTCAACCAAACTTCACAGGATTATTGAGCATCATGCTTTGTTATGCATATCGTCTTGCCGTATTGATCAGCTATTTTTTGTGGGAGTTATGCCCCTTTTAGACTTAGAATTTTGCAAAAATAAGTTTGTGGACGCCAATTCTCCTATACCTTTCATCAGATTTCAACCAAACTTCACAGGATTGTTGACCAATATGCCTAGTTGTGCATATTGTCTCCAGGATTGAATGGCTATTTTTCTTATGGAGTTATGCCCCTTTTTGACTTGGAATTTTTCAAAATTGAGTTTATGGACACTTATTCTCTTACATTTTTCAAAGGAGTTCATCTGTACTTCACAGGATTGTTGACGTGCATATTGTCTATCTGGAATGATCGGCCACCCAGTGGCAACTTAAAACTTACTTCTGGTTTATCACTCAAAGAACATTACATACAGGGGGGNNNNGGGGGGGGGGGGGGAGAGACATTCATTTTTGTATTGAAAACACTCCTCTAGTTCTTAATTGAACTTATTGAAGTCAGGTGAGGGATACAGGCTCACCTGAGCCTCAAGTCATTTTACAATATGAGTAAATTTCAACAATTCATTAAGATTGTATGTTCTGACAGATGCATCAATGTCATTAATGTTAAAGATACATGGATGAAGGAAACTTTGTTGTTAGCAAATTTGACATCCTTTTATTTATTTGCATTTTCTGTTCATTGAATACAAAATTAAAACATTATATGATGGTTGAATAAAATCATTTCAAACTTGTAGCTTGCTTTTCTCATTGAAATGGTGCCTTCATTCCTATTTAGTTTGGCTCTACAAACAAAAGTGGTATTTCACATTGTAGTTGCATTGTTTGAAACAAAATAATGTACAACCTGCAACTTCTTGTCTTGCAATAAATGCTATTTATATTTGTCATGATTTTTTTTCACTCCCAGATAGTTCCTACATATAAGTTAATTTGAATAAGAATAATGTATGTAAAATATATTGAAAGAAATGCTTAACAGACAAGCAAATAAAACACAAGAAATCTGTAAAAATGTTGAAGACTTGCATTTTGAAACGTTGGGCCTTCTATTTTTAAACCCCTTGCAAAGAAAGTTGGGGGTGTATAGTTATTGCTCTGTCTGTCCGTCCATTAACCTTTACAGCGCATGTTCTCTGAAAAGGCTGCTTGGATTTTGATGAAGAACACCTCCTGAAGATGTAACAGTAAGTAATATGAAGAAATATGGTTGCTCCCTGAAATTTTGAAGGGGAGTTAATTTGTCTTTGAATATTTTGTGTGGAAAAAGGGGGACACGAACCTTTTCAGTGCATCTCCTCTTAAACAAGTGCTTGGATTTTGATGAAATATTGCACAGTTGTTGTACACCACCCAAAGATGTGCGTGAGGTGATATGGTATTTGTTATAAATTTTGAAGGACAGATGCTGTCTGTTAAGACACAAATTGAATATTGCAAATCAAAATTTAGAACAATTTTTCAAACAGAACTTATTTAAATATTGGAAAAAGCAGTGCTTAAAAAAAATTGAATAAAATCTTATTAATCGATTATAGCTGTCCGAGTATTTCCTATGATCGATTTTTTTCCTCGATTGTTCAGCACCAAACGGGTGCTTGGATTTTGATGAAATGGTAACACGTTTGTAGTACATCACCTGAAGATGTGCATGAAGTAATTTCGTTGCTTGACAGAATTTTGAAGGTTAGATAATTTGTCTTTTTATATTTTCTGGAAAAAAAGGGGATGAACCTTGTTGGTGCATGTTCTGTTGTTAAACAAGTACTTACATTTTGATGAAATGTCGCACAGTTGTAATGTACCACCCGAAGATTTGAATGCTGTCTGGGATTTTGAAGATGAGATTATTCAATTTGAATATTTTCTTAAGAAATATAGTCTCTAACATTGTTTCCAGTTTATTACGTATATTTCTCACATCGAGATAGTTCAATTTTCACATTTTAAACTTCGAGGTTTACCTGAGAACTTTAAAATGTGAAAATTTAACTACTGAGATGTGAGAAATATAGAATCCACACCTGCATCGAGTGAGAAATTATCGTAATAAACCGGAAAACAATGTTGGAGATTGTCTCTCTTATTTATAAGTAAAGCGATCTCCGTAGTCTCCAGTCTCAAGTATGCCGCCATTTTATTGCTATCATCATTGCTATGTGTATCATTGCGTCTTTCATTGAAAGGGGTGTTCAATATAAAAATAACAATTATACCCCCAACGAATGAAGTTCAGGGGGTATATAGGAATCACTCTGTCCGTCTGCCTGTCTTTGATAGCAAACAAATTTTTCGTAACAGTTTTCTCAGTAACTACTCATCACTGCAACTTGAAATTTTGTGTGCAAGTTTAGACTGATGTCCTGTACCGCAAGTAGCGATTTCAGGATTTCCGAGCATCTACTTCCTGCTTACCGACTTAGTTTAATTTCCGAGATCTTTTGTCAATTGTAAAAAAAAATTTCGTAACAGTTTTCTCAGTAATTATTCATCATTGCAACATGAAATTTTGTATGCAAGTTTAGAATGGTGTTCTTTGCCGCAAGGAGCAATTTCAAGATTGCCGGACATCTACTTCCAGTTAACTGACTTAGTTAATTTTCGAGATCTTTTGTCAATCGTATAAAATTTTCGTAGCAGTTTTTTTAGTAACTACTCATCACTACAACTTAAGATTTTGTGTGCAAGTTTAGAATGGTGTTCTATATCTTAAATAGAGATATCAGGATTGCTGGACATCTACTTCCTATTTACCAACTTAGATAATTTCAAGATCTTTTGTAATTTGGTAACAGTTTTCTCGGTAACTACTCATCACCACAACTTGAAATTTTGTATGCAAGTTTAGAATGATGTCTTATACTGCAAGTAGCGATTTCAAGATTGCTGACCATCTACTTCTTGTTTACCAGGAATTGCGCTAGTGACAAATTATACTGGGGACCTTCTTCTCCCATGGGAAGTGGGGGTATCATTTTGTGGCCCTCCAGGCCACAGTATCTCTAGTCTTTATAAAAATGTCATATTATCAATAAATTCAGTTATCTTAGTCAAAAATGCAAAAACCATTTCGCTAGACAATAATGCAGGTGTTAATAGCATCAACATCCGGTTGCACTATTTCTAGAAACTTACATGATTTGCCAATCAGCAAGTGAGATCAATTTCCAAACATGTTGTTTATTAAAATCATTTAACATATTGGAAAGTATTTATTTCGAACAAGAATTAGACAAAAGGAGGTTTATCATTGTGTCAACACACGCCGAAATTTGCATTTCCCGTATTGATAAAGAGTTCAAGGAGAGGAGGTATAACTGGTTGCCATTCAGCGACAGCTCTGGTTGAAAATTAATACATACAAACGCATATTCAGTTCAACTCTATGTTCCTGATTGTTGAAAGTAAAGAGAGATTGACGTTTTAAAAGTGGAAAATTGAAAGTTTAAGAGCCAAAAAAAAAAAAAAAAAAAATTAAATAAAAATAAACAATGTTTCCCAGTCCGCCATTTCACCTTTCAAATAATTTAATAAACCACCTTCTGTTCACATTTTAAACTATTCAAAATATCATAGTCAGTCTTTTGTTTAAATTTTAATCTTACGAAATGAAATAGTCCATCTATTGTTAACATTTTGATTTGTGCAAAATGTGAAAGATGAAATGTTGATTGCATTTTAAAACGCACAAAATATCATATATGGCCTTTTGGTAGCCTTTAAGACATACAAAATGTAAAAGATGGTCTTATGTTCGCCTTTTGGTTCACTTGAAATATGAAAGATCGTCTTTGGTGTTACAAAATGTGTCAAAATATCAACTTTGAAGGTGGGTCAACTTTCCAATGTATTTTCGAAGGTATAAAAGTTGATCAAAAGACGGTTTTTCATGCAGTGTATGTAAGACGTGGCTAACATGTTTTGATGGTCAATTTTTATCAAAA
>MJUU01027463.1:8158-18826 GCA_002080025.1 Modiolus philippinarum
AATCAAAGTTACTAATAGCACTGATAGACAGAAACAAAATAAGTTTAGACCACACTTATCACATTTAGGAATCATTGTTTTTTCAAAGTATAATAAAGAATGAATTATGGTTTGGGAGACTTCTGTGTTTGCATCCAAACACATTATCACTCGTTATTATTATTTTATTATTATTGTTCTTCCAATGATTATTGTCCAGACTTTTTTGAGAAAACGGTTTGAAGTAATCAATTGAAACTTGGCAGGAAGTTAGATCAGCATAAGGAAAAATGCAGGATACGAAAAAAAATTTCAAAATGGCCGCCATTTCCAAGATGGCCGCCAAAATACGTCGAAATTTCAACTTTGTTGGATTTAAATGACAATTGATTTCTAGGTAGGTTTTGACGCTGCGAACAAGATGGAAGCATCGATTTGGCTGCCATGGGCGACATCAGCTATTGCTTGCAATTGCAAATCTAGTTATTAAGTCGCCCAAACATAGTTTGGCGACTTATTGTGTTTGCACCGTTTCTTATTATTATGTCGCCCCAGACGTAGTCGGGGAGACATATTGTTATTCCTCCGTTTCCTCTTCTTCTTCTTCTTCTTATTATTATTATTATTCCAGCCAAAGTTTGTCTGGTCAATTACTCAGCGATGCATGATCAGAAGTTCATGAAACTTGACATAAAGTTGGATCACCATATGAAGATGTGCGTTTTAATATTTTTTTTCAAAATGGCCGCCATTTCCAAGATGGCCACCAAAATACGTCAAAATTTCAACTTTGTCGGATTTCAACGAAAATTGATTTCTTGGTAGATTTTGACGCTGCGAACAAGATGGAATCATCGAATTGGCTGCCAGGGGCGACATCAGCTATTGCTTGCAATTGCAAATCTAGTTATCATTATTCTTGCTCTTCTTCTTCTTGCCGTAATCTTGTCCGACCAAATTCTCGGAGACCGTTTGCCCAACCTTCACCAAACTTCATAGGAAGGTAGACCCGCACCCCGAGAGGTGCACTCACGTGTCAAAATGGCCGCCGTTGCCATGGAAACAAAAAAAGGCGGGAAAATTAAAAGTGCTCCGAATTGGATGAAATTTTACAGGAAGGTTGTGTAAGATGTGGCGAACATGTCTTGAGGGTCCAAATTTTCAAAATGGCGGCGGTTGCCGTGGAAAGAGAAAAAGGCGGGAAAATTAAAAATGAATAAAACTAAAGAGGACGTCGAAATTTGCAGGGCTTGTTATATGGGGGAGTTTGGGCGACTTCTGTGATTGCATCCAAACACAAACATCACTTGTTATTATTATTCTTCCTCTCTTTTCTTCCGCCGTGAACTTGTCCACCTGATTTCTCGGAGACCAATGGTCCAATCTTAACCAAACTTCATAAGAAGATGGAACCCATGCCGAGATGTGCTTTTTGGTCTTGAAATTTTCAAAATGGCCGCCGTTGCCATGGAAACTGAAAAAAGGCGGGAAAATTTAAAGTGCTCCAAATTGCATGAAATTTTACAGGAAGGTTGTGTATGAAGTGTAGAACATATTTTAAGAATAAAAAAATTGTAAGGATGGCGATCCATGGGAGGTTTGGGCGACTTTTGTGTTTCGCTTTGCGAACACAGTTATTACTTGTTATTATTATTATTATTATTATTCCTCTCTTTCTTCCGTCTGTGAACTTGTCCTACCAAATTCTCGGAGACCCTTGGTCCAATCTCAACCAAACTTCACAGCATGATGGAACCTCGTCCCAAGATGTGCATTTCAGTCTTGGAATTTTCAAAATGGCCGCCGTTGCCATGGAAACAAAAAAAGGCGGGAAAATTAGAAGTGCTCCAAATTGCATGAAATTTGACAGAAAGGTTGTGGATAAAGGGTAGAACATATTTTGAGGTAAAAAAATTTCAACATGGCGGCCGTTGCCATGGAAACTGAAAAAAGGAAAGGGAAAATTAAAAGTGCTCCAAATCTCATGAAATTTGATATCAAGGTTGTGTATGAAGTGTAGAACATATTTTTAGAATAAAACATTTGTTAGGATGGCGATCCATGGGAGGTTTGGGCGACTTTTGTGTTTCGCTTTGCGAACACAGTTATTTCTTGTTATTTTTCTTCTTCTTTCTTTCTTCCGCTCAATTCTTGTCCACCCCATATCTTGGCTACTATTTGACCAAACTTCATGAAACTTCACAAGAATGATTGCCTCAATGAGTAGAAGAGTTCGCAACTTTCAAAATTTTCAAAATGGTCGCCCTTGCCATGGAAACGGAAAAAATGCGGAAAAATTAAAAGCACTCAGAATTGGATGAAAGTTTACAGTAAGGTTGCCTGGCATGTGTACAAATGATTTTCAGCCTCAGAATTTTCAAAATGGCTGCCGTTGCCATGGAAACGGAAAAAAGGCGGGAAAATTAAAAGTCCTCGGAATTGGATGAAATTTTACAGGAAGGTTGCCTGACATGAGTATAAATGATTTTCAGCCTCAGAATTTTCAAAATGGCTGCTGTTGCCATGGAAATGGAAAAAAGGCAGGAAAATTGAAAATGCTCCGAATCGGATCAAAATTTACATGTAGGTTACCTGGCCTGTGTACGAATGATTTTCAGCTTCAGATTTTTCAAAATGGGTACTGTTGCCATTGAAGCTTATAAATACTGGAAAATGAGAGGTGCTTTAAATGGGATGCACAATGTTCGTTTGGGGGACATCTGTAATGCTCTGCGTTACAATAATAAATATTTTCTATCTGATATGAACTGATCTCCCTTGAAATATTTGGGTTTGAAAAGTGCCTATTTTTTTTTAGGGTTTTCGAAAAGACAAAAAATGGATGTCATGGTTACCATTGCAACAGAGGTCAATAATAAAATAATAAAATAATAAAAAATAATAAAATTACATAATTTTTTGTGCTCCATAGGTTAGTATCAATCTTTAAAATGAATATCAGCATACCTTTTTGCATGCTGTTTCTCATCCTAAGTTTGGCCCTGACAGAGAATTCGTGCTAGTATGCCTTTTTCAAGAAAAAATAATAGTTATCGATCCAATAGATATCGAAACGCACAGGACATTTATGAAAATTTACTTATTCTTACCAAATGCACGTGGAATTGCATGATATCGACGTTATTTGACTTGTCTTTACAAATACTGAGTGGAGATTTTTTTTCATTTTTCTGCACATCATAAGCCGCATGAAAATGTGCACTTTGAATAATCATACAAAAAATTGCCAAGTCGATTACAATGAGGCTTTTTTTTCTGGTTTTGGTGCAGCTAGAAAGGTATATGCATGTGACAGATTTGGGATCTAGAAAGAAGACAGAGTAATTTACCGAAATAAATGAAAATGAAAAAAAATCGTTTAAAGTCGCACATCAAATAAATTGTCTTTCCCTTTGTACATGTATGTTGGTCAGCATTTTAGCTCATCTAGCCTAATTTTGCCATCATTTTTTCGCCCGTCATCCGTTTGTCGTACGTCCGTCAACAATTTAAAAAATCTTCTCCTTTGAATCCACTTTGTCAGTTGTAACCAAACTTGTTCTAAATCATCACCAGAATTTCGTTAGATAAGACCGAAGACCAAACAACATGGCCGCTGTTAAAAAAAAATAGAACAGCTGTTAATTGTAGTTTTTTTTTAAAAATAACTCAAAAACCATCAGATATCATATATGGGAGTAAAAATTATCAGCATGGTAAGATCTAACCGCCCTGCAATTTTGAACAAAATACGAAAACCCAGCTTGGAGTTTTTACCCTTATCCGTAAAATTTGAAAACTTTAATATTTTTCATTAAACTTTTACAGATTGAAGTCACAACATTAAATTGCAAAATAGTTCCGCATTTCAAGATCTACCCACCTGCAAACTATGTTTTCTGGTTTTGGAGCAGCTAGAAAGGCATTTGCATGTGATAGATTTGGGATCTAGAAAGAAGACAGAGTAATTTACCGAAATAAATGAAAATGAAATAAAAATCGTTTAAGGTCGCACATCAAATAAATTTTGTCTTTCCCTTTGTACATGTATGTTGGTCAGCATTTTAGCTCATCTAGCCTACTTTTGCCATCAATTTTTCGCCCGTCATCCGTTTGTCGTCCGTCCGTCAACAATTTAAAAAATCTTTTCCTTTGAATCCACTTTGCCAATTGTAACCAAACTTGTTCTAAACCATCACCAGAATTGCGTTAGATAAGACCGAAGACCAAACAACATGGCCGCTGTTACAAAAAATAGAACAGCTGTTAATTGTAGTTTTTTTTTTTGCAAATGACTCAAAAACCATCAGATTTCATATATGGGAGTAAAAATTGTCAGCATGGTAAGATCTAACCGCCCTGCAATTTTGAACAAAATACGAAAACCCAGCTTGGAATTTTTACCCTTATCCGTAAAATTTGAAAATTTTAATATTTTTCATTAAACTTTTACAGATTGAAGTCAACATTAAATTGCAAAATAGTTCCGCATTTCAAGATCTACCCATCTGGAAATTTGAAAGAAAATCTAAATATGTATATAGGAGTTATTGCCCTGTATTGGTCAAATTTTTACAATTTAATAAATGTTGTCTTATTTTTCAAAAACGCTTTGAGAAAGAGATCAAGTTTGAATAGCAAAAGTGTTAATATTATCAAGAACTACAATTTATGTCTGATAGGTTCGCATCTTATCCAAAATGACCACCACCGGGGAACTTCGCTCGGTTGACAAAACTGCTGTACAAACTACAGGCACGGTAAAAGCGAATGAGCTGTGAAATGTACACGTCATATGCCGGAGAAGTGGGAATATTACTGCTCAAAAACGGGAATAGAAAAAAGAAGGGAAACGGGGAATGTATCAAAGAGACAACTACCCAAAGGGAAGTAATAACAACTCAAAGCCACCATAAGATCCTCAATGAACGGTGAGAAAACCCCACACCCAACGGTAAGTCGGAGTCGGCCCCTGAATAAAGAGTAATCAAGTTCAGCGAAATAAACATCATCGTAGACTCCTTTAGACATAAAGTAAACTAACTAGAAAAAAGACAAGACACACAAAGGCTTAATAAATTTCCTGAATTAGAACAGGCGCAAACCTGCTGCGGCGGGGTTAAACTAGTTTTATTGGGCCCAAACCTTTCCCATACAGCTAATGGGATAAATAAAAAAACAATCGTAACAACAGTAAAATTCAGTTGGCAACAGGACTGAGTCAATTGTGAAAAAGAACTAAATATACGGACATAAACATGAAATCACAAGAGACTACTAGCAGTTAACTGACATGCCAGCTCCAGACCCATTACCAACTGACAAAGTAAGTTATGTACCCTCAGTATACAGCTTCCACCAAGATCCCTTCCTGTGAGGAGTTTAGGATAATGATTTCATGCACATACCGGAATATATAACCCGTGTCCATGCAATACAGATTTTAGAAATTTAGAATGTGCTTAGTTAAAATGCAAAGACCCTATCAAAAGTTCACTATTGGATAGTCGAAATCATCACGTTTGTCGTAAAGTTTTCTTTTCAGACGTCCAGAGTTGTCAATGTAGAGATATAGGTCCAGGTATTATGCTGATAATGGTGTCTCAGTGGTTTCTTTAATTTCGAAGTCATTAGGGTATATAAGATGAAGGTTATCCTTAAATTGAGGATTGTTCAATGAAAGAACATCATCTATATAACGGAAACTGAAATTAAAGGATTTGGCTAGCTTATTGTCTTTTTTCTGAACTAGCCCTTGTATGAACCTGGCTTCATACGAATAAAGAAACAAATCTGCAACAACTGGAGCACAATTAGTCCCTTTAGGTATCCCTATTGTCCGCTGGAAAAATTGTCCTTCAAATTCTACAAATATGTTATCAATTAAGAATTTCAGCATTGCAATGGCATCCTCCTCTGTATACTTTTTGTGTGAATCAGTGTGATATTTAACAAAATATGCCCCATCTTTACCTATTACTAAATATGAATATCTTCTTTCACCCTTTTAGTACAGAAAGACTGGTGTATTAAATCCCGGAGTACTGACTTTCGCTTATCGTGTGGAAGAGTAGTATAGACAGTTGGAAATTCAAATGTTTTGACACTGTTGCAGTGGTTGAGTTCAGTTGAAGATAGATATTCTAATAAGTCTTTTGAGTTTTGAGAATCCACATCTGATTCACGCCACTTGTTGATTATATCACTATATATCTTGAGGCCATCTTTGACTTCAGTAATTAATGAAGTGAGGAGCTTAGGAAGGGTTTTGGTGTCCATTTGGCAGACCCAGCAATGTATCTCTGTTTGTAAGGGCATTAATGTAATTTAGGTACCCGGTAGATACAAGGCAGGTTGTTGTTCACTTCACTCAAACTGATACCAAAGAAAGACAATACTGATTTGTGATTGTTTAGTATGTCCTCTCTTGGTATTGTGGAGAGTTTGTATGTGCGGTTGCCAAATGAATTGTCAATGCCCATCTCCTTCATTAAGCAGTCAATATAGTGTCTTTTGCAGATAAATGTGATGTTGTTTTGGGCCTTGTCAGCTGGTACGATGCCATAATTGTTATAGAGGAAACACAATGTTTTATTGACCTCGGGATCATCGAATATGCTTTTTGAATTGGGGATGGTTGTCTCTAGGCGCCCCATTCGAGCTACAATCAATGACTTTATGGACCTGATCCAGTCGGATAGTGTTTCAACCTTTTATTTCTCTCTCCTAGCCCATTGTTTGGCGTATTCCTCAACTGTGTCTATCAATATTTTAAAGTTATGTTTCCAATTGATGGGTTGGAGTTCACGATATTTTGGACCTTTTGCTTACGATGTTTATGTCCCCTGTAATAACGTGACCAGCTTGAGCACATTTACATAAATGGGGAAGAGAGACAAGAGCAATCAGGTGGTTTTGATTTGAAATCATCATTTTGGACATCCCGCAATACCCGTTTGTGATTGAAGATGTTAGTTGTAATTGGTTTTGTATATTTATAAGATATAAGAGGAACTGTTTGGTCTTTAGAGTATGGTGGTATCTTGGCGGTAACATGTTTATTATGAAGAATATTGCCAAGATTGATGAAATCTAAGCCCTTGTTTGTAAATTTGAGTTTTAAGAATCAACGACGTTCTTGTTCATTAGCAGATGTGCTAACAGGTTTAAAATGTCTGTGATGAGCAATATCTAGGACAATTGCAGTTAATTTGTATTCATGTGACGATGATCTGTCACGGAGAGTTTAAACAGATTTTATAAAATGAATGTATTTTTGAATGGGGTAAAGAGTATAGCTTTGTGCGTATGTAATGAACACCTAGGTGGACATACATATATGGTAGAAGACCAGTAATTGAAATGTCATGCCGATTTGGGGCAGCGTAATGTCGATGCCTTAATTGCGATGACGGCGTTGGCTTCCATTCAAGATATTCATCTTGACATCACATTGACATAGCTACACCTTAAAACAAAGTGTATGAATAAAAATCAAGATTTACAAGATTTTTTTTCATGCAAAAAAATAAGATATCCATTTTATCATGAAAATACACTCTTTTAATAAAACACTTCATAATGCCTGCATTAAATTTTCTAGGTTTGGAAAGGAATCTTAAAAATATCAAAATAAAGGAAAGTCAGTTATTTGGCAAGAGAAGTTATTCTTTCATCTTGACGATAAGTTTCAAGGAAAATTATGTTTTGTTATGCAGTTTTCCTAACATTGTGAAAAAAATGGTACAGTGAATTTTTCTGAAATTTTGACATAAGTCATATGTGTGGAGGATTTTTAATTATCTCAGTTTTGATGAAGATTGAATTATATAGGATTTTCCTTTAGAAGAAATTGACCAAAGCTCTATTTTCAGCATTGTTTTGACAATGCAATTTCTTTTGTAATGCAAATCAACACTTAATTCAGGCTTTTGATATTTATTATCTGGTATTTAGTTCTTCAAGTTTCTAAGAAGCAGTTTAAAAACTTAGAACTAATTTATGCTGTTCCTTATTGATATACAGTACATAAGTATACACCTCATGGTGATTTCTTAACAAAATTAAGGACCCCTAGGACAGGGGTGTTTCTATGAACTGTATATAAAAAATATTACGGTGAAACTTTCCCAATTTTTTTGTTCATGACATATATAAGCATATAATTGTTTCATACTGCGAATTTAAAGAAATTTGTATTTGTGAAAAATTTTTGGGTTACCCCGGGTCTACTACCTTAAGCTTGAAAATATTGCGTGATATTGTGGAAGCGATTTTGGGGTCTATTGGGCAAGTATTTTCAGTTTGTGGAAGCGATTTATAGGTCTATTGGGCAAGTATTTTCAGTTTGAGAAAGCGATTTAGGGTCTATTGGGCAAGTATTTTCAGTTTGTGGAAGCGATTCGGGGGTCTATTGGGCAAGTATTTTCAGTTTGTAGAAGCGATTTAGAGGTATGTTGGGCAAGTATTTTCAGTCTGTATTTCAACTAAAATCTAATTTTTGTCAAAGATTTGGCGTAAGAGGGAATTATTTGATATTCAAACTTAAGCGTTGCGGTGCTATGGGTGGAGCACATTTATTCTTATCCTTCGTAGGGTTTCCCACTGGTGGTGCATAAGTTTAGTGGAGTTCTTGTTTGTGTATTTGTGCCGTCTTTTTCGGACGTGTCCGTTAATGTTACATCAGAATTATTGTGTTTTTATCCATTTTTTATTTTCGATTCTAGTTTTTCCCTTTGCCTTCGGTATTGCAAATACATTATCCAATCCATTGTTAAAAAGCCCCGGGAAAAAAATAGTATCCAATCAAAATCATAGGCCATTTTTATCATGACTTCGTTGCATGAAGTTTCTAAAAACTAAAAATAAGGGATATGATGAGTGTTTCGGAAATCTTAAGATGAAAATAGAACTAGAGCTGGAAAGATCGAGTTTGGAAAATTGTACAAATTTTATATTTAACTGTATAACGTTAAAAACAAATTCGGTTCATTTAATTATCTTGGATGTTCGGTGTATGGCGAATAAACTGATACATGTCTTTGAAAGGTGACCTCGGTCAAGACAGACAAATAATACCTTGTTCTGAGCTAACATATAAATGAAGACGCCTTCTAGTAATCCAAATTTGTCATCTTTACAATTATGTATTTTAGATCTATATGGATATCTATCCATTGGCAAGGCGTAATGTTTAAAAATAAGAGACTTGGTTGAAATTTCCTCTCATATCATCTTAAGCAGCTAACTATTGAAAATAATGCCAGAAAATAACCCTGTGCAAGAAACCAAAGCGACAAAAGCATAGGAGTTTGAACCTTTATTGCAACACGTGTGTACCTTACAATATATCAGCAGGAGGCCCCGGATTTGTTTCCAGAAGTACAGATGTACTGAAATGCATATTAATGTGTATTAAAATACAAAATACCGAAGTTGCATAATGAACAGTAAATTCTGTTATGCTGTACACGTGTTTCAAGGAGTAATATCATGTCATACCCAATCAATTAATACTTTTACATGTGTTTGTTGAACGTTGAACAGAGGAATTGACAAAAGGTACTCTCTCGACATGCTTTTGTTTGCCTCAAAGCTACAGAATTGTTAAATATCAACTGGATAGTGCAATGACAACTTAAATAGTTTTATACTAATAAATGTCTCTGATTTTTAAATATAATGACCCCAATTGTTGCTTTACTCTTAAATACTGACATATATTGTGATTCCAGATTGTATTTTTGATTTAGTTGCTCAGTCTCCAAATAGTTAATATTCTGTCATTTTAGAAAGAGAAAGGTTTAAAAAAGACCTAAGAGATGGAGTTTTTTAAATTAGCAAACAGTGTGCAAAATAGATATGTTTCTTTTTTATCTCGAAGCCATGAAATGGCTGGAAAGATGTTAATATGACAAGAAAAAATCACGTGAGGCTTCAAGCCTTTTAACAGCCCTTAAAGATGATCTTCGTGCTTCCGATAAAATATAGTGCGCAAGTTTCTTTCAAAATCGTATACATTGTGTTTTTAAGTTATAGTTCTTCATTTTCTTGAGTTGAATACGGTGTTGTTTTATTAAATTGAAAACAATATGCATGTTTATCAAATTAGTCGTTGTTTTTTTATATTGCGTCTCAGATGAACGAACCTGTCACGCAGTAATTTGTCAAAGAAGGAAATAACAGTTTACCTATGACAGTGTAATGCATATATTTATAGCAATGGAAAGGACATGCGAAATCACACAATCCGATTATTTTCACGTATTACGGAATAACTTAATACATGCAGACGTATGCAGCAGTTCTTTGGATGACTACGAAGTTAAGCCACGTGTAGATTTTTAGGGCTTCGAGATTCAGCTCCATCGGAGCTTTGATTTTTCAATTATGGGTGTTTGGTGCTGCCTTTTCTACAACACAGAAAGTGAAAAATAGGTATTTATCACACGATCATACTAGGTACTTGTACTGTAGTATCAATTGTCTGTAACTGATCACACTTTTTGCAGCAGCTTTAGACTGGACAGCACACACCATGAAAAAAATCAGCATTCCACTTAATTGGGACACAGGAGTCGGAAATTTTATCACATATATATATATATATATATAAACAACATAAAACAAAGCAAAAAACACCCCAAAATCCCTATTGTGCTAGATCTAAACAGATACACACAATGTGGT
>MJUU01027464.1:0-33144 GCA_002080025.1 Modiolus philippinarum
CCGTGTTGAACATGTCAAATCCGGTAGTAAAGTCAAACCCGGTAGAGGGAACAACAATTAAGTTTTAGAGGGAAAGATCTGTTGTCATCTGGAAAACAGATATCCCATAGCGTTCTACAAGATGGTGATATCCATGTCCCAGTACTCCTTGAAAGAACTACATAGTGGTAATGGGGTCATGATGTATAAAAGAATAACAAAATACCAAAGTTACTGTTAATTTATGTTCTGCGTGCGCATATGAAAATTTCGACAACTTATGTCTCATCAGTGCAGATCAAACCGAAACATTTGGAAGTCAATTAACCAAGTCCATTATAATAGAATTATGAAGTAAGAAATGATCTGAATATTTAATATTAATGAATTATTGTGGATAGAAATTAACTTAGAGAATGTAATTTGGAAAACCACAACTTTTACTTAACAAGTTGGAATTGTATTAACTAATGGATCACAAACAAAAATAAAGGGCTACACTGAGAGCTGAGCATGATACGGCCGCAGCAAGTCGACCACTGAAATTTGAACATGTGTGAACTAAAATGAATGTTAAAACACTAATTTGAT
This sequence comes from Modiolus philippinarum, assembly GCA_002080025.1. NCBI lineage: Eukaryota > Metazoa > Mollusca > Bivalvia > Mytilida > Modiolidae > Modiolus > Modiolus philippinarum. Next base: position 571 of record MJUU01027464.1, read on the forward strand.
GGACACAATAAGAACATTGACACATTAATTAACTGGACACAAACTAGTGAAAATAAAAGATTAGCTCTTTTAATCCCTTATTAATAGGATATCATACGAGCTAAGCAAAATCTGTTGACTACCAACTTAAAGTTTACATCAAGAGAAATTCAAAGAAAAAATAAAGATTTCACATATTTTGAAGTATTGCAATTTGACCTCTTTGACCCCTTGTAGCTTGGAAACCATAAGAACAACTCTAAATCTATTGCCATACTACTAAAAGCTTACAATGAGAATAATCCAAAGAAAAAAAATCCAATCAAAATCTGATAAAAAATAGAGATTTCAAATATTTCTAATAATTGCAATTTTGGCCCCTTTGAACCCTAATAGCTCGGAAATGATAAGAGCTACGCCTAATCAGTTGCCATATTGCTGAAAACTTAAGTAAGAGGAATCCAAAGAAAAAAACCCATCAAAATATGATGACAAATAAAGATTTCACAAATTTCTGAAATTGAAATTTTGGGCCCTTAGATCCCTTATAGCCCATAAACTGAATCAGCTACGTCAAATCTGTTGACAAATAACTAAATACCGAGGCTACTGTGAATTTGCATTCTGCATATGCGCATTTCGACAACATATGTCTCTTCAATGCAGATAAAATCTAAACGTTTGGAAGGCCATAAGCAAAACGCTAAAAGCTTGCAATGAGAGGAATCCAAAGAAAAAAAATCCCATCAAAATCTGATGTAAAATAAAGATTTCACATATTTCTAAAAATTGCAATTTTGGCTCCTTTGAATCCTTATAGCTCAGAAACATTAAGACAGTAAGAGCTATGCCAAATGTGTTGACATACTACAGTGAGAGGAATCTAAAGAAAAAAATCCCACTGAAATCAGATGAAAAATAAAAATTTTAGTAATCCGCATGTTTGCAATTTTGGTCCCATTTGGGCCCCTCATAGCTTAGAGAGGAAACAAGTTATACAAAATCTGATGGTGCAATGCTATGTTAATTTTTCAGGAGGAATTCATTGCAAAAAACAGCATCAAAATCGGACTAAAACTAAAAAAATAAATGTTTGAAATTCGCTCCATTTCCATTTATCTCTTGAACGGTATATGCCACATGAAATTCGTACATGTATGCATGCTACAGATTGAAAATTTTCTAAGGGATGCACTGAAAGAAATGCTATCAAAATCTGATATATACTTAATATTATACAGTCAAATATGCGAAAACACCCAATATAACCCTTTTTGGCCCTAATTCATAAATGGGAGGGGCCACAAACAAAAGGAAAAAACGATCCTCAGGAATGTGCCAAGAAACATCATAGTAGAATTTGAAATCAATCCGTCAACTAGAACCACAGTTATGCTGTCCACAGACACGAAAATACCTAATTTAACCAATTTTGTGTCCCCTTTTCTGAAACGAGCAGGTCAAGGAACGCGAAATTAAAATCCGGGCTTAAGCATGTGCCAAGAAGCTGATACAAAAATTTGAAAATGATCCGTACACTAGAACAAAAGTTTTGCCGTCCACAGACACGAAAATACCAACTTTAACCCCAGTTTGGCCCCTTTTCCTAAAACGGGCGGGTTTAAATATCAGATGTCTTTCTTTGTCAGACTCAATTTAATTGTTTGATCTCAACATTTCGTGTAAATTTATAAATTTACTAAAATTATCCTTTGTTCACTAAACGATTGATTGCGGTTGTCGAATAGTTAATGTTAACTTGATTCCTAGGAACTTCTATGAGGAGTATTCATCTTTGTCAATTTTGCTTGTATTTATGGGTTTGTTCACATTCATATTCGCATTGTATTGCGTATGCATGTATTTGAAGAGAGGGTTTGTATAAGCTGTTTGCCTTTTGCCAAATTCTTTTCCTACCTGAATAAAATAAGTTTGAATCATTTTTAGAGCGCAGGATCTTTCAAGTGGCTTTAAAGCAAGTGTGTCTAGTATCCAATATGACAAAAAATATGCTTTCTCGCATCCAAAAAAGACTTAAAGAATTTGGCAAGGAATTCGTTTTTGTCCCAGCTGATAAGGCTGGGTCGAAGATAAACAACAATGTTTTCGAATTTAATGGCAAATTATTCTTACAGAAAATAGGTGTGGCAATGGGATCAGGCTCGAGTGCGGAGTGTTCCGATATTTTGATGTTCCAAATCATGAAGGATATATTTTCAAAATTACTACGGAAGATACCGAGATTTTCTCGTATATCATGGGAGTGAACAAGAAATAAAAACACTTTTTGATAAAGCCAATGGCCACCATCCGCTTCTTAAATTTACATACGAATTCGCACAAACGTCAATGAATTTTCTAGATGTTAATGCCTATAAGGGAAGGAGATTTGCCACTTTGTTCTTGACTTGAAGACATACTTCAAGCCAACAAATTCATTTATTTATCTCCATCGAGATAGCTGTCACAGTCGACACGTTTTCACCGGATTCATCAAGGGCGAGGCAATTAGACATATTCGCAACACCAGTGACAAAAGTGAGCTACAAAAATTCCTATCAAGGTTCAAATTGAACTTGATAAAAAGAGGCTACAATGAACTTGAAATCGATGAAAATATAAAGCAGGCTATGACAAAAAACTGAGCCGATTTTTTAAATCAGAAAAGGAATTAACACAAGAAGGATATTCCTCTTGTGTTTTCAACAAAATACAACCCATGCATTTGAAAGATAAAACAATGTATAACCAAGCATTGGCATTTGTTGGAACATAACGATGTTTGTAAAACTATTTTTGCAAACCAACCATTCATGCTTATAAAAAGCATAAAAATTTTGGGGACATATTGACCTCCTCGAAAATAAAAAAATAATTTTTTACACACAAAAAAGGCAGATCCCTGATGATTGCGAGCCTTATTAAAACGCCGAAACACTAGATTAGTTTAGGGTCGAGATTAACAATTTACGAATACATGTATCATGTAATCAAATAAAGATTATTAATATACATATTCCTAAATCAGTGTGTGTTGGAAAACATCAATTTGCGGTATTTGATACACATGTATCATGTTATCATTTGATCACATAGATTAATATTGTACACAATCTTAAATAAGAATTATAAGTCAGTTGTGGTTGATTTGAATGATGATGGAAAACATGGATGTTGGGTGTCAATTTTTTTAATATAAGAATTTAGCAAGGAATTCTTTTTTTGTCCCAGCTGATAAGGCTGCTTATAACATCATTATAGTTTGCCGTAAACATTAAATAGAAGTACTCCAAAAAGAAATTACCAGTTCACATACATTTCAATTAACCCAATTAACGGGAAATGAAATTACAAACATCTTCTAACAGCTAAATCCTTACAGGCTAAACCTGATAGTTAAACAGTTCCAACCATGTACTGGGTTCCTTAACTTGTTCTAATTCCTTTAAAACATATTTTAGTAATACAAAACAAAAGAGCTCAATTAATTGGACTTGTTTTGATATGATTTCAGCACTTGAGTTTTTTCTTGACAATATATTCATTCGTTTTGGTAACTCTATTTATCGCCAGGTCATAGGAATTCCTATGGGTACCAATTGTGCACCACTTATAGCGGACCTCTTTTTGTACTGCTACGAATCTCATTTTATTGCCAACATCAGCAAAGGCCCATCTAAACAGCATTTAATTGAAAAGTTTGACAACACTTTCCGATATTTGGATGATATTTTAACTTTAGATAATGACGACTTCAATACGTATAAGGACATCTACCCTAAAGAAATTACTTTGAATAAAGCCAATTCTAAAAATCATCATTGTCCGTTCTCAGACATCAATTTTGATATAACGAATGGTAAATTAGATACTAAAATTTATGATAAAAGGGATGATTTTTCTTTTCCCATAGTTAATTATCCATTTCTGGATGGCGACGTTCCATTACCGCCATCATATAGTGTTTATATATCTCGGCTTGTTCGATTTGCTCGAGTATGTAATACAGTTTGTGATTTTAATTAACAGGATCTTTTCATAACTGGAAAACTATTACATCAGGGTTTTCATTATCATAAACTAGTTAAAACCTTTACTAAATTTTATCATCGATATAAAGACTTAGTTCATAAATACGATGCAACCTCAAGGCTGGTATTTCAAATCCCTTATTTTACTGAAATGTTTTACATAAGAGTAAAAAATACTTTAACTCGCCTAACAAACTTATAAAACCTTTAAATAGTCTAATTCATAAGGGTTATAATTACGGTTTTGTCGTCAAGTCATTGCGTATGGCCTTCCTAGGTATTAACATTGCTTTTTTGATAGTGTCTTTGCATTTTAACTAAACACATTCTAAATTTCTAAAATCAGTATTGCATGGACACCGGTTATGTATTCCGGTATATACATGAAATCATTAAACTAAACTCCTCACAGGAAGGGATCTTGGTGGAAGCTGTATACTGAGGGTACATAACTTAATTTGTCAGTTGGTAATAGGTCTGGAGCTAGCATGTCAGTTAACTGCTAGTAGTCTCTTGTGATTTCATGTTTATGTCCGTATATTTAGTTCTTTCATTTTCATTTTTCACAATTGACTCAGTCCTGTTGCCAACTGAATTTTACTGGTGTTACGATTGTTTTTTTATTTATCACATTGGCTAAATGGGGAGGTTTGGGCCCAATAAAACTAGTTTAACCCCGCCGCAGCAGGTTTGCGACTGTCCTAAGTCAGGAAATTAATTAAGCCTTTGTGTGTCTTGTCTGTTTTCTAGTTAGTTTACTTTATGTCTATAGGAGGCTAGGATGATGTTTATATCGCTGAACTTGATTACGCTTTGTTTAGGGGCCGACTCCGACATGCCGTTGGGTGTGGGGTTTCCTCGCCGTTCATTGAAGATCTTATGGTGGCGCTTTGAGTTGCTATTACTCCCCTTTGGGTCGGTGTCTCTTTGACACATTCCCCGTTTCCCTTCTTTTTTCAATTGTAAAGAAAATAAGAACCACAATTCAATGGCTAAAATATTTACTTCAGTACTTAACCAAATACAACTGTGTAAAATACATAACTGCTATCATAACATTGCATATGATAAACCATCTTTTGAATAACTACATGTCAAAGTTACAATAAATGTTACTGTTAGAATTCTGTATATATTAAGCTTACAAATCTCTCGAGAAAAAGTGGTTTTCCATATAATTTGTGAAGCCTATTTTCAAGTTCTCACAGTTTAAGCTATATACATTATAGTATGTCTGAACACTAAAACAAATGCCGGGATCAAATGTCTTATGTTTGTAATTACTTCATCATACTGTGAACCGGGAAATTTTCGCAGCTGTTTTATTTTCGCGATTTTCACGCTTGGAATGCAAGCGCGAAAATAAAACGGTGTGAATATGATTGTCTACCGTTGAAGTCAATGGCCAACGATTTGGCAGCTCGAATTCATAACTGCGCGAACTAATATTCTGTCAGTTTACCGCGAAATAAAGATGGCGCGAAAATTTCCCGGTTTACAGTATTCTTTCAAAGAAAATTTATATGATGTGATATAAACATTTCTTGATGAGAAATCTTTGTTTATGACCTTCAATACGCCCGTCCAAAAAAGTTGATTTAAATTTGCTTCGATAGTTTCAAAGATTTTTTTTGTCGACAGGGTTCGATGTTAAACTATGTTCAGTCATGTTTTTGTTAGGTCGGGGAAAAAGGAACACTTTTGTGAATGACTTCCAAGTATCATTCCTTTTAAGTTTGGTTGAATTTGCTTCAGAGGTTTAAGATGATATAAATAGGATTTTCCAAGTTGGTTCTATGTTAAATTACAAAGTACCGAAGTTACTGTTAATTTATTGTCTGCATATGCGTATTTCGACAACTTATGTCTCATCAGTGCAGATCAAACCAACATTGGGAAGTCCATTAACCGAAAGACACGTTAAATCTGATAGGGAACAAATAACCAAAAGGGTTTAATAGAAAAGCAAAAATTCAGCTAAGGACAGAGCTAAATGGACGAGGGAGATACTCTTTAGTTTTAAACAAAATATTGCAAAATTTAGATATTAGAAGTTTCAATATATTCGGTCTTCAGGTCCGCACAGAAGTGCTGACTACTGGATTAGTGAATACCCTCGGGGACTAACAGTCTACCAGCAGAGTTTAAATGTTACGCGCTGGTGGCCATGTTTTTTAGCTGATCCGGGCGAAATAATAATTTATTTCGCGGACCTCCAAGAAGTCACTTATGTAATGCTTTGTTACATTTCCTTCAGTTGTTTCGGGAGATGATGAAGTATGATTTTCTCATTGGGTCCAATGCTTTTTGACGTTCCGGACTGGTTGTCATGTTTTTCGTCTTATTTGAATGAAGTAGGCAATTTTTGTAAAGAAGCTTGCATACATCATACAGTTTAGCTAAATTTGCTTCAATAGTTTCAAAGCAGATGATGAAATGGTGCATTTCCAATAGGGTCAAATGTTAAAGTATGTTTCATGCAGGCGAAATTCAAACTGAACAATTTTTGTATAGGACCTGCTATAAAGTTAGGCTGAATTTGCTCAAGTTGTTTCAGTGGACATGGTCAAAATATAGAAGTTAAGGGGGTTCACTACTCCATATGAAAATAAATAGGATTTCAAATAAATGTGATTTTTTGCTAGAAAATTAAAAAAGAGATAATTAAAGTGAAAAAAATGATAGGTTGATGATGTCGTTTTTGAGTTATAAGTGATTGAAAATTTGGCGGGAAACTGAACTTCTCGGATTTGTTTATAGGATCAACATTAGTAAGGTTTGATGATAAATGAATATGACAGAATAAATAAAATTTAATGAAACCTTTATAGAAGGCTCATAAAGATGTATAAAATGAAATTATGGAAAAAATTAAGGGGTCTATGGGCAAAAAATTATAATGCTTTTAAATAGATAAAACCAGAGAATTCCGAAAATCTGACAGAAATTCCAAATTATGAGGAGCGAACCTCCTTAACGAACGACGCACTACAGACGGACTTCCAGACGTCATCTTTGTAAAGTTTGATTGATTTTGCTTCAGTAGGTTTGTGTTATTTAAGAAATAAATCATTGCAAATAGGTTCTATGCGTATAAGATTATGGTCAGTCCTTATAGCTGTCAATGATTTTATACCGATTGATAGCCAGATACGGCCAGTAAACCCCTACTCATTAAACCCCGAATCAATATAGAAAATGCAAAGCTTCAAGCCTAGTATCATATCCCTATTATAAACACAAGCCTAGAAAGCCTTAACAAAAAATTCAATATACAAGATGTATGAATAAAATGGAAAAAAATGTTATTCACAAACAGGAAGCAGGTGATAGATTGGCTTGAAAAGGGGGAAGCGGTACAGCTTGCCGTATCAAAGCTCCTCACGAAATGTCAAAAATTATTACTACATAAACAATGAAAGGGTATGGAGAAAAAATGCACATGAGACAGTCTCTACAAAAACATGATTAAACAAAGCAATGGAACAACGCCGCTTTAATTGTTGTTCTTTATCTTGGAGACACCCGTTGATGAGGCCTTCAACAATGAGCCATACTCATACATCATACATACACAAGCCGAGATAATCTTGGCGACAAATTCAATGGAAAAAATCAAACTTATCGGAAAACAGGACGATTAGTAATGGAGTTGACAATGGGAAACATCGAGTGATAGAGTTGAAAAGGGGAGACATTTTACAACTCACCATACCAAAGCATCGGGCCAAATATCAAATTATTATTACATACCAAAAAAGGAAGGAAATAGGGTAAATGTCAAGGAGACAACATCCTGTCTCCAGGTTAAAACGACCCAAAAGAAAGCATCGGGGGACACCGTACGGTCAACAAAATGAGAAACCTCGCATCCTTAACAAAAGAGTTCCAGAGAGAGGTCAGGACTTACAGCCAGACAAGGGTAATATTTATTACTACATACATAAGCTGAGAAATCCTTGATGAACTATTTCATCTTTGTTCTCGGTGGCAATAAAACTAATAAAAATAATATCAGGTGTCTTTGTTTGTCAGACTCAATTTGATTGTTTGATTTCAACATTTCGTGTAAATTTACTAAAATTATCCTTTGTTCACTAAACGATTGATTGCGGTTGTCCAATAGTTAATGTTAACTTGATTCCTCGGAACTTCTATGAGGAGACTAATCAGTATTTTGCTTGTATTTATGGTTTTATTCACATTCATATTCGCATTGTATTGCATATGCGTGTATTTGAAGAGAGGGCATGTATAAGCTTTAAGCCTTTTGCCAAATTCTTTTCCTTCCTGAATAAAATAAGTTTGAATCATTTTTAGAGCGCAGGATTTTGCAAGTGGGTCTTTCAGATAAGTTCAAAGCAAGGGTGTCTAGTATCTAATATGACAAAAAGTATGCTTGTTAAGAAAATAAGAACCACAATTCAATGGTTAAAATATTCAATTCTGTACTTAACCAAATACAACTGTGTAAAATAAATAACTGCTAGCATAATATTGTATATGATTAACCATCTTTTGAATAACTACATGTCAAAGTTAAAGTAAAAGTTACTCTTTGAAGTCTATATATATTAAGCTTACAAATCTCTCGGAAAAAAAAAATTGGTTTGCATATAATTTGTGAACCCGATTTTCAAATTTTCACAGTTTAAGCTTTATACATTATAGTATGTATGAACACTAAAACAAATGCCGGGATCAAATGTCCCATGTTTGTAATCTTTCAAAGGAGTTTTATATGATGTGATATAAACATTTCATGATGAGAAATCTTTGTTTATGACCTTCAATACATCCTTCCAATACAGTTGAATTAAATTTGCTTCGATAATTTTAGAGATTTGTTTTTGTCGACAGGGTTCGATGTTAAACTATGTTCAGTCATGTTTTTGTTAGGTCGGGAAAATGAGCACTTTTGTGAATGACTTCTAAATATCATTCCTGTAAAATTTGGTTGAATTTGCTTCAGAGGTTTAAGATGATATAAATAGGATTTTCCAAGGTGGTTCTATGTTAAGTTACAAAATACCGAAGTTACTGTTAATTTATTGTCTGCATATGCGTATTTCGACAACTTATGTCTCATCAGTGCAGATGAAACCAAACATTTGGAAGTCCATTAACCGAAGACATGTTATTTCTGATAGTGAAAAATAACCAAAAGGGTCTAAACAGAAAAGCCAAAATTCAGCTAAGGACAGAGCTATATGCACAAGGAAGAAATTCCTTAGTTTAAAAAAAAAATATTGCAAGAGTTTAAATGTTACGCGCTGGCGGCCTGATTTTTTTAGCTGATCCGGTCGAAATAATAAGTTATTTCACGGACCTCCAAGAAGTCACTTATGTAATGCTTTGTTACATTTCCTTTCGTTGTTTCGGGAGATGAAGTATGATTTTCCCATTGGGTCAAATGCTTTTTGACGTTCCGCACTGTTCGTCATATTTTTCCTTGGATTTGAATGAAGTGGGCAATTTTTGTAAAGAAGCTTGCATACATCATACAGTTTAGCTAAATTTGCTTCAATAGTTTCAAAGCAGATGATGAAATGGTGCATTTCCAACAGGGTCAAATGTTAAAGTATGTTTCATGCAGGCGACCATGTTTAAATTCAAACTGAATATTTTTTGTATAGGACCTGCTATAAAGTTTGGGTGAATTTGCTCAAGTTGTTTCAGTGGACATGGTCAAAATATCAAAGTTAAAGAACGACGCACTACAGGCGGACTTCCAGACGTCATCCTTGTAAAGTTTGATTGATTTTGCTTCAGTAGGTTTGTGTTATTTAAGATATAGATCATTGCAAAAAGGTTCTATGCGTATAAGAATATGGTCAGTCCTTATAGCTGTCAATAATTTTATACCGATTGATAGCCAGATACTGGGAAAGCGGTACAGCTCGTCATATAAAAGCTCCTGACGAATGTCAAATTATTACTACTTATAGCTATTAAGTCAACTAATCTATCGACTATTTAGACTACCTTACAAAAGGATTCCACTGACTCTTTAAAGTACCAAGAAGATCACCACTGATAAATTCTAGTGAAGAATGACAGTAGAAATACACAATTTTAATGTTTATCATGACCGTTGCTTTACCTTTTTAGATTTGTATTTCTCTTTTTGTGGTTTAATACTCATACAGTTTTACTATACCTTTCTTTTTAGTTGTGTATATCATACATTGCTAAACTGGAAAAAATCAAAGTTATCGGTAAACAGGAAGTAGAACAATCACAGGCTTGAAAATATTAGACTTGGTACAACTCACCATACAAGAGATTCAAACCAAATATCAATCATTAATACATAAACAAGCAGAGGAATCCTTGAAGGAAAGTGTTCTAGACAGATGGTAGGACAAAGGTGAATAAAAATCTAAATGGCACCAGGGTGCACAAGCCGAGTTGCTACTTCAAATATTATGTGACCAAGTTAATGTGAAGACCCGAATATTTCTAAAATTGTCTATTTATTTTCTTTCCTACCTAATATCCAAAATTCTATGAATTCAAGAAGGTCTATTTTCTAGTTTCATGTCTTGACATTTCAATATATAAATCTGTTTTCGGTCACTGTGACCTTCACTGACCTTGACCTTTGACCTACTTTCTGCAAAATCAATAGGGTTCCTCCCCTCCTGGTATCCAACAATAAATCCAGGTTTCATTTCAATTGGATGTAAATTTTTTGATTTATCATCCAGAAACCAAATTTTTCTGAAATTTTCAGTCAGAGTGACCTTGACCTTTGACCTGCTTTCTCCAAAATCAATAGAGTTCCTCCCCTCCTGGTACCCAACAATATATCCCAGTCTCATTTCAATTGGATGTAAACTTTTTGAGTTATCATCAGGAAACCAAATTTTTCTGAAATTTTCAGTCTATTTTCGGTCACCGTGACCTTGACCTTTGACCTACCTTTTCCAAAATCAATATGGTTCCTCCCCTCGTGGTATCCAACAACTTATCCAAGTTTTATTTCAAAAGGATGTTAACTTTTTGAGTTATCATCTGGAAACCAAATTTTTCACAAATTTTCAGTCTATTTTCGGTCACTGTGACCTTGACCTTTTACCTACTTCCTCCAAAATTATTAAGATTCCTCCCTTCATGGTACGCAACAATATATCCAAGTTTCATTTCAAAAGGATGTAAACTTTTTGAGTTATCATCCAGAAACAAAATTTTTCTTGAATTTTCAGTCTATTTTCGGTCAATGTGACCTTGACCTTTGACCTACTTTCTTCAAAATCAAAAGGGGTTCCTCTCCTCTTGGTATCTAACAACATATTCAAGTTTCATTTCAATTGGATGTAAACTTTTTGAGTTATCATCCAGAAAACAAATTTTTCTCAAATTTTCAGTCTATTTTCGGTCACCGTGACCTTGACCTTTGACCTACTTTCTCCAAAATCAATAGGGTTCCTCCCCTCCTGGTTACCAACAATATATCCAAGTTTCATTTCAATTAGATGTTAACTATTTGAGTTATCATCAGGAACCCAATGTTTGACGCCCGCCCGCCCGCACGCCCACCCGCCCGCAACACCAAACCAAAAGCCGAGTTCAACTTCGTTGCAACTCGGCTAAAAAGTAAATCCTCTCTACTAAGGAGCATGGGTATAAAAAATCATGATCCAAGCTGCATGCATGTGATAATATACAAAATCAAATTCCCATTAAAAATCTGTAGGAGCAGTTTCCTGGACAAATGATATTCTCACTTAGTGATGATGGACTGAAGAAAGGCAGATTGACTGATGGACTGGTCAAACACTATATGGCCTTCGCAATTTGTTGTGTGGGGTGAAATAACATGACCTGAAACTTCAACAAATTCTTGCATAGATTTGTAACTATCATTGCCTGCATACAGTACAGAAAGAGACGTACCATAACAAATCACTTGGAAAGACATAACTTTTAATCCTTTAGACATAAAATCACAGACATACTATCACTGTGATAGATCTAAAGAGCCATAAAACAGAGTGGGAAGGATTAAATTTTATTACCCATTTTACCTGTAATTTCTTTGAAGTTTACCTGCTTAATTAGATTTTTACCTGTAAAACAGGATATGTCCAAACAAAACCTGGGTTCTATTGCCCCAATGAAAAAAAATCAAGGAAAAATTAATCCCATCACTTTCCAAGACCTTCCCACTACCACAGTGATTAGTTATGGTATGTCTCTTTCTGTACTGCATATAGTTTTTTGACGCGTGAAACTGCTATAGGAAAACAATTTGACAATGTTGGGTTCAAATCGAGAATTGTAAGCAGTTCGGTCTACAAGGAGGGGCAATAATTTTCAGCCGTCCTCAATTTTGGCAAATGGAAAATTTGTAAAGAACAAGCATATATAGATTTATGTCTTTATACAGTCTTTAATTTTTCATCTTTCTATATATTTTGTGAATATTAGAACTCAAAAACATAGAAAGCAGCTACAGCCTGCTAAGCTCACCTCGTTGCACAGCATTGTCACATGTTGCACGTGTCAGTATACAGGAACAGACTATAATCGTTCTTTTTAACAGATTCAGTCATGCATAAAACTGCATCCAAAGCATTCACTGCAGCTGTCATCCAAAAATGCATCATGCATACCAATATGGCTGATGTGGGATATGTCAGTGGAATTGACTTTAACCATTCTACCTAACCAAGTCACTCATGCATAAAATGTAGGTCAGAGACAGCATCCAAACATGCATTGTTGTTGTCATCCCAAAATGCATCATACATACCAATATGGTTGATGTGGGCCATGTCAGTAAGCGGGAATGGACTTTAACCATTATGGTTGATGTGGCCCATGTCAGTAAGCAGGAATGGACTTTAACCATTCTACCTAACCAAGTCGCTCTTGCATAAAATGTAGGTCAGAGACAGCATCCGAAGCATGCATTGTTGTTGTCTTCCCAAAATGCATCATACATACCAATATGGCTGATGTTGGCCATGTCAGTTAGCAGAAATGGACCTTAACCATTCTTCCTAACCGGAAGCGGACGCTAGGGGTATCACATAAGCCCCCTCACTTCGTGAGGTGAGCTAAAAAACCCAGCTATACTGTATACTAAAAATTTTGTTGGTTTTTGCCAACACATTAGTCTTAAAATAATGCAGATGTACTTCCTTTTAGTAAAGTTTAGAAAAACAAACATAAAACGAGAGGAGGAGCAGTGACAAGAATGATGAACAAATCCCAGTTTTGGATCCAATAGTACGATAATGAGTTAAAAAATAATTGATGGGTGTTCCATGGAACACTTGTGTCGCCTGCATTACAGAAGAGCCATTTTTGCCCAATGAACCTCTAAAATCTGTTAAAATTAAAATTTTAAGTACAAAAATGTATTAGGTGATGTTTAGATTAGGAGAGAAAAATATCCTGCATATTTGTTTAGAATATGAATTTCCATTTTCGAAAGACTTATTCAGATTTACAAACAGAATAAACAAATGAATTATTTTGGCTATGTGAATCTCTAAAATCTATAAAATCTAAATTTTATGTATCAGATGCACAACTAGATCAGGTGAACAACATATCCTGCATGTTTGGTTGGAATCTGCCTTATTAGTTACGATGGAGTTGTGGATTAACACACCGGATCAACAAATGAGCCATTTTGGCTCTGTGAACCTCTAAAATTTGTAAAACCAAAATTCTGAGTATCAGGTGCACAACTACACCTGAGAGATGATATATCCTGAAAGTTTGGTTGAAATCGGACTAGCAGTTTTGAAGGAGATGTGGATACAAAAACCAGAAAAAACAAATGAGCTATTTTGGTTCGGCGAACCTCTAAAATCTATAAAAACAAAATTCTAAGTATCAGATGCACAACTACACTAGGGCAATGACATAACCTGAAAGTTTGGTTGAAATCGGACCTGCAGTTTTGGAGGAGTTGGTGATACAAAAACTGACAAACGACCCAGGACGACGACATAAGACGACAGATAGTAATCCCTAAGTGTCGACTCTGCTTACAGCAGAGGACACAAAAATATGAACTCTAAATTACAACAAAAATTTAATCAGTAAAACATACAGTATATATAAAACTTAGTCATTATCAAAAAGTTGATGATTATCTGTTTCAGAGTCAATCTGGTCCTTCAAGGAATCAAAGTCAAACTGTGGCATTTCTAAGGGAGGTAACCCAAAATCAGGAATTCCTGATCCTATATCAAACAAATCTTTACCTTCAGATTTTGTCAGTTTGAGATGATCATGTAAAAGTTTATTCTCTGATCTAAGTTCAGATACTTCCTTAGATAGTTGTACAACTTGTTTTTCTAATTCCTGATTTTTTATCTGCATTTCTTCCAAAATATCACTGTCATCTCTAGGGACTTTTGTTATTTTGGAATGATGATTTTGTTTTTCTGGCTTGTACATAACAGTTATTTCTTGATTTCTACTGTCAGCAAGTGATTTGTTTCTATTGACCAGAAATCCCAGTGCAGAATCTGTGTCTGACATGGCGTGAAGTACTGCTTCATCGTCTACCTCCTCCACTGTCTGTGTACTCTGATGATGTATAATTAATGGTGTGTTAGTTTTATTAAATTTTATGGTTTCCTCTCTGTCTAATTTATGTTGAAGATTGTCCTGTTGACGTAAATGAAATTGGTGTTGATGATAGATAGACTCCTGGGCAAGTTTTGATGTAGTTAGTTGCATGGCTTCCAAGAGATAATCTGCAATGAAATATAAATTGAAATTAATAAATGTCAAAATGAATACCAAAGCAACAAAAATTTATAAAACCAGAATGCATTGCAATATGAGGCTCACACACAGAGAGACTAATAAGTTAAGGACAAAACAAAGAGAACAAAATGCAAACTCAACAAAAGTTTAAAGTACTCTCAGTGAGAACCCCCAAAAGAACCAGGGGTATCATGAGGTGCTACGGACGGATAAGATCTGCTCGGTATGTTGCATCCTTTATATTTATTTTTTTTCCCTTAAGCTATTCAAAAAATTTTTAGTTTCTCAAGCCCCACCTGCTTCTGCAAAAATGTAGCCAGATCAAACTTTCTTTTTGAGTTTTCAATAATGTACTTTTTTATTCCATAAAAGTAACTAAAAGCTCAAAATCTTACAAAAAACTTATCTGTATGCTTAGATATCTTTGAACATGCTCAGAAGTATTAAAAAAATTAATAAAAACTGCCCATCAGCACCAAACTTAAAATAAAAAGGCTTGAGAAACAAACAATTTATATATTAATTATTTTGGCTGACTTAAAAGGACAAGCTATATACAAACATGACACTTCTAGGAGACATACATATACTTCCATCAAACATAAATTTTATGTTTTACTCATAATACCAGTGTCAACCTGAATAATAATTTGCTGGTAGAGTTTTAAGAATTGTGGATAGTGAGTCTATAACCTACTAGTAATTATGTCTGGTATTGGGTGTAAAATCTATCAGATTCAAAGATTCCTTGGGGCATTGTAAAGCTTCCAGTTTGATTTTCCATAACGCAGAAGATATTTCATCCAATCTCAATAAAATTAGATCTCCCAATTGTTCCCTACAGTACCATGCAGTGACTGGTAGATCTTATTTTAATTAGATTGATATCTCACCTAGGCCAAGGCTAAGAAAAAATCTCACAAACCTCTATGTTAAGTTAAAGGGTTTCTTTTAAAGTATTTTAATTAACCTTGAGGTCAATTTTAAACTATGTTTTTCTTTTGCTGCCATCTAGCAAATAAAGGGCTACGCCGAGCGCAGCATGATACGACCGCAGCATGTCGACCACTGAAATTTCAACAAAGGTAGTTTAAAGTGAATGTGGACACAGTAAAGAGCTTGACACAATAATTAGATGGACACAAAAAGAAGCTAGACACAGTNCCCCCCCCCCCACAGTTTCAGAGAAGATCTTTGAATGTGTTTTCCACAATCACAATTTGATGCAGAGCTGCAAGCTATACCATTTTACAGAAAAACACCAAAGAACTTGTGTGACCAAGTTACATTCTAATTGGCTAATTGATTTCATAGGAGAAAATGATCATTATGCCTATGCACAAGGTTTAATGATCATCTTGTATTGGGTGTGGAGATGTTGAAAACTTCTCTTGAATGGAACCAGTGATAAATGGCTTAGCAGTTTTACAGATAAAGATCTTTGAATTTGTTCTTAATAGTGTTAAATGTTCAACTATGTTCCTTGTGGGAAAAAACCCTTGGGTGAGGCATCAATCTGACTGACACCTTTTTTTATATGGGACCAAATAAGGACCATTATGACAATGTTTGGTTTAACATGAGTTTTAGTGTCAGGGAATTTTTTTGAAAGATTTCTTCATACTATCTAATGCTAAATGTTTATTTTATCCATGGTTGGGCAGTAAATTCCAACCCCTGTATTTACCAGTGGTATTTAGCGGTAAATACCAGCCTGGAAAATACTCTTCAGGTGGCAAATACTGGTTGATTGATTTATTGATGGTAAAATACTGCAATTCTGTAAAACGGAATCATCTTAAAATATTTAAATACTTATTCACATATATAAAGTTAATTTATTCCAGTATATCACCATGTACCATCTTAAAAGTGAATCATCTTCACTGTGTATCACCCGTACACAGGATATAATAATGTACCTATCCCTTGGATCAGTGACAACTTTATTAGAGTCTAAATGACTAAAACAACAAAATTTCAAGAGAATGTTTATTCATTTTGATATACTGTCACAGATTGGAAGTAATAAAATTTTGTAAATGATATCCTGTTCTATAGAAAAGTTTTAGAACTGCACGGAAACAAATTGTCCAATAAAATTAAAGTAGGGTAACCTTGAGGTATATATATTCTATGTATATGGCTTGAATTAAAGTATGACTTTAACTCTGTGATACATAAAAGCCGTCAGAATAACAAAATAACTAGAGGCTCAGAGACGGAGCCTGTATTGCTCACCTGACAAAATGATTCTATGCCATGCATGACCAAAAATGATGTTTTTTTTAATAATGGGGTGTAGTGTTTAGCTGTGTTCTCCATTGGCACCCATGTTTTTTGTCTGATCCTATTAAAATGAGTTGTCTTTGCAAAGGCTATATACATGTATATACATCATTCCACTACAGTTTAGTTAAATTTGCTTGAAAAGTTTCAGAGATGATGATGAAAAAGATGATTTTCTCATAGNGAAATTTCCTCAGGAGCACACTGAAACAAACCCCATCAAAATCCAATAAATAATAAAGATTCTACAGTCAAATATGTGAAAACACCTTATTTAACCCTTTTTTGGCCCCTAATTCTGAAATGGGTGGGGCAAAAACCTAAAGGAAAAAAGCGTTTCTCAAGAATGTTCTAAGAAACATTATACTAAGATTTGAAAACAATCCATCCACTAGAACCAAAGTTATGCTGTCCACAGACACGAAAATACCTAATTTTACCCCTTTTTGGCCCCTTTTTTGACTCTTTTTCAAAAACGGGTTGGGCAGGGAACGCGAAATTAAAACCCGGGCTTAAGCTTGTGCCAACAAACATCATACTAAAATTTGATAACAATCCGTTCACTAGAACTAAAGTTATGCTGTCCACAGACGCCGACGCCGACGCCGACGCCAACGCCGACGCCGACGCCGACGCCGACGCCGACGCCAGCGCCATACCATAATACGACCGCAAAATTTTTGCGGTCGTATAAAAAAGTGTAGACATGTTGTATGACACTATTTGAAAGGGGGCATTCTAAAAACCATTGCAACAATGGCTGGTTCTGAAAAAATCTTTGAAAGTCCAATGCTCATCCTTGTCTCCCCCCCCACAGTTTCAGAGAAGATCTTTAAATGTGTTTTCCACAATCACAATTTGATGCAGAGCTGCAAGCTATACCATTTTACAGAAGAACACCAAAGAACTTATGTGACCAAGTTACATTCTAATTGGCTAATTGATTTCATAGGTGAAGATGTAAGAATGATCATTATGCCTATCCACAAGGTTTAATGATCATCTTGTATTGGGTGTGGAGATGTTGAAAACTTCTCTTGAATGGAACCAGTGATAAATGGCTTAGCAGTTTTACAGATAAAGATCTTTGAATTTGTTCTTAATAGTGTTAAATGTTCAACTATGTTCCTTGTGGGCAAAAAACCTTGGGTGAGGCATCAATCTGACTGACACCTTTTTTTATATGGGACCAAATAAGGACCATTATGTTTGGTTTAACCTGAGTTGTAGTGTCAGCGAATTTTTTTGAAAGATTTCTTCATACTATCTAATGCTAAATGTTTATTTTATCCACGGTTGGGCAGTAAATTCCAACCCCGGTATTTACCAGTGGTATTTACCGGTAAATACCAGCCTGGAAAATACTCATCAGGTGGCAAATACTGGTTGATTGAACTATTGGTGGTAAAATACTGCAATTCTGTAAAACTGAATCATCTTAAAATATTTAAATACTTATTCACATATATAAAGTTAATTTATTCCAGTATATCACCATGTACCATCTTAAAACTGAATCATCTTCACTGTGTATCAGCCGTACACAGGATATACAATGTAGGTACCAAGACTGGTTTTCATTTAAATTTTAATGACTGATTCAGTGTTTAGCTACTAAGTGACTATACACTGGTGAACACTGGTATCCCAGTACACTAATGGTAGATTTCATTGAAATTAAAACAAAAACCAGTCCTGGTACCTAAATCCTGTGTACAGATGATACACGGTGATCTTTAAATAGTTAAAATATACTTATTTACAGATATAGACTTAATTTAATTTCGTATCACCATGTACAGTCCTTGTATCAGTAGCCGTTACTTATTGACGGATTGTTGACTGATTGATGACGATTTTTGACTGATTGATGACTGATTTTTCACTGATCGATGACGGATCCATGATTAACGGATGTGTACGTATTTTACGGATGTAAACGTATTTTACTGATCGCATCCGTCAATTACGTGTTGTATTAATCAGTAAATCACGTATGACGGATACGTAAATATTTGGAATTTTAAGGCAAAACGAATAAACATAATATTATTCTCGTGTGTTTCCAGGTTGTTAAATACATCTTTTTCGAATATAAAGAAACAGTTTTATTAAATTACAAATGCTGTATTTTGTTTTAATTTAAATCGTTTACATTTGTAAATGAGAACTGGGTATCTAAACTGCATAATACAAAGTCTGCGCTTTAGACTCAATCTTTGAAAATGACCAAAACAATATTTTTTGGTAAATTTTATTCATCATATTCTTTCAAAGGAGTTTTATATTTTGCACAACATAATTTTAATGAATTTTGACATATTTAAGCCTTGAAAAGTTAGGTTTTTAGTGTGCGGTTTAACCTCTGTCTATAAAAATGACCTAAACAATTGAAATATTTTGACAATTTTATTCATCATATCCTTTTGAAGGAGTTTTATCTTTTGCGAAACACACCTTTAATGAATTTTAACATATTTAAGGCTTAAAAAGTTAGATTTTTAGAGTGCGGTTTAAACTCTGTCTATAAAAATGACCAAAACAATTTAAATATTTTGAAAATTTTATTCATCATATCCTCTGCACTGAAGAGACACAAGTTGTCAAAATGCGCATATGCAGAAGGTAAATTCACAGTAACCTCGGTTTTTAGTTATTTGAAGGAGTTTTATCTTTTGCGAGGCACAATTTTGATGAATTTAAGCATTCTTTTAGGTTGAAAGATAACATTTTTGGTGTGCGGTTTAAACTCAATCTTTAAAAATTACCAAAACAATTCAGTTTTTTGAAAATTTTACTTCATGCAATCCTTTCGCAGGAGTTTTTATTTTGCGAATCACAATTTTAATAAATTTTAGCATATCTAAGGGTTGAAAAGATAGATGCATAGTCTGCGGTTTAAACTCAATCTATAAAAATTGCCAAAACAATTTAAATTTTTTGAAAATTTTATTCATCATATTCTTTCGAAGGAGTTTTTTATTTTGCCAAACACAATTTTAATGAATTTTAGCATACTTAAGGGCTGAAAAGTCAGTTTTTTAGTGTGAGGTTTAAACTCTGTCTATAAAAATGACCAAAACAATTGAAATATTTTTAAAATTTTATTCATAATATCCTTTCGAGGGAGTTTTATCTTTTGCGAAACACAATTTTAATGATTTTTAACATATTAAGGGCTTGAAAAGTTAGATTTTTAGTGTGCGGTTTAACCTCTGTCTATAAAAATGACCAAAACGATTGAAATATTTTGACAATTTTATTCATCATATCCTTTCGAAGGAGTTTTATCTTTTTCGAAACACAATTTTAATGAATTTTAACATATTTAGGGCTTAAAAACTTAGTTTTTAGTCTGCAGTTCAAACTCTGTCTATAAACATGACCAAAACTATTTAAATTTTTTGAAAATTTTATTCATCATATTCTTTCGAAGGAGTTTTATCTTTTGCAAAACACAATTTCAACAAATTTCAGAATATTGAAGTTTGAAAAGTTAGATTTTAGTGTGCGGTTTAAACTCTGTCTATAAAAATAACCAAAACAATTTAAATGTTTTGAAAATTTTATTCATCATATCCTTTCGAAGGAGTTTTATCTTTTCCAAAACACACCTTTAATGAATTTTAACATATTTAAGGCTTGAAAAGTTAGATTTTTAGAGTGCGGTTAAAACTCTGTCTATAAAAATGACCAAAACAATTTAAATATTTTGAAAGTTTTATTCATCATATCCTTTTGAAGGAGTTTTATCTTTTGCGAAACACACCTTAAATGAATTTTAACATATTTAAGGCTTAAAAAGTTAGATTTTTAGAGTGCGGTTTAAACTCTGTCTATAAAAATGACCAAAACCATTTAAATATTTTGAAAGTTTTATTCATCATATCCTTTTGAAGGAGTTTTATCTTTTGCGAAACACAATTTCAACAAATTTTAGCATATTTAAGTTTGAAAAGTAAAATTTTCAGTCTGCAGTTTAAACTCAGTCTGTAGAAATGACCAAAACAATTTAAATATTTTGAAAATTCTATTCATCATATCCCTTTGAAGAGTTTAATATTTTGCGAAGCACAATTTTAATGAATTTAAGCATTCCTTTAGGTTGAAAGATAAGATTTTTGGTGTGCGGTTTTAACTCAATCTTTTAAAATGACCAAAACAATTCAGTTTTTTGAAAATTTTACTTCATGCAATCCTTTTGCAGGAGTTTTTATTTTGCGAATCACAATTTTAATAAATTTTAGCATATTTAAGGGTTGAAAAGTTAGATGCATAGTCTGCGGTTTAAACTCAGTCTATAAAAATTGCCAAAACAATTTAAATTTTTTGAAAATTTTATTCATCATATCCTTTCGAAGGAGTTTTTTATTTTGCGAAACACAATTTTAATGAATTTTAGCATACTTAAGGGTTGAAAAGTCAGATTTTTAGTGTGCAGTTTAACTCTGTCTATAAAAATGACCAAAACAATTGAAATATTTTAAAAATTTTATTCATAATATCCTTTCGAAGGAGTTTTATCTTTTGCGAAACACAATTTTAATTTTTTTTAAACATATTTAGGGCTTGAATAGTTAGATTTTTAGTCTCCAGTTTAAACTCTGTCTATAAACATGACCAAAACTATTGAAATTTTTTGAAAATTTTATTCATCATATCCTTTTGAAGGAGTTTTATCTTTTCCGATACACAATTTCAACAAATTTCAGCATATTGAAGTTTGAAAACTTAGATTTAAGTGTGAGGTTTAAACTCTGTCTATAAAAATAACCAAAACAATTTAAATATTTTGAAAATTTTATTCATCATATCATTTGGAAGGAGTTTTATCTTTTGCGAAACACAATTTTGATGAATTTTAACATATTTAAGGCTTGAAAAGTTAGATTTTTAGCGTGCGGTTTAAACTCTGTCTATAGAAATGACCAAAACAATTTAAATTTTTTGAAAATTTTATTCATCATATTCCTTTCGAAGAGTTTTTCATTTTATGAATCCAGGGACTATACATTACAATGTAATGTGTAGTCCCTGATGAATCACAATTTAAATAAATTTTAGCATATTTAGTGTTTGAAAAGAAGGATTTCCCAGTCTGTCGTATATGAATGCGTCAAATCATTTGTTTTTTTGTTTTTGTTTTTGTTATTCAATTTTTGTTTCGCTCTTATTTGCATTCATGTTATAGTCTAACAATTAACGGTTGACCAGTTGTATAAATTATTTTAATATTTTTTTTTAATTTGTCTATTTTCGACGATTGGTCAAATCAGATGTGCTTCCAAATTTTAATGCATTCGAACAAACTGTATTATATACTGTGCATTTCCTACGTACAAGTTGAAACATCAAGTAAATATTAACCTTAACGTAGGGATTAAATATACCTAGGGTGTTATAATAATTTTTTTTATATATTTCAATTCTAAATTCATTTTTGTGATAAAACGAAATTATCATTTCGCAAAATGTATTAACTTGAAAGATGACGTAAGGCTATCAATCAGTCATTTACGGATAGGACCGATCAATCATCTGTCAGTCACGTAATTTACGTATTGTATCCGTCGAATACTGAATTACTTTTCCTATCCGTCAGACTTTGACGGATTGTTGACTGATCGATCACTGATCGATACTGATCGATCACTGATCGATGACTGATCGTTGACGGCTGACGGATCGCTTAATGATCGCTCTTTTAGTAACGGCTACTGAAGCAAGGACTGTACCATATTGCATAATAATAAAATATTTCATGTTGTTATTATTTGAGTCTTTGCTATTACTTTTGAAAAAAAATACACAGAAATGTTTATCATTTTTTATGCTTGTTTTGACTGACGATTAATAAATTAATTTGTAAATAAAGGTAAAAATTACAGGTAATAATGTACCTATCCTCTGGATCGGTGACAACTTTATTAGGGTCTAAATGACTAAAACAACAAAATTTCAAGAGAATGTTTATTCATTTTGATATACTGTCACAGATTGGAAGTAATAAAATTTTGTAAATGATATCCTGTTCTATAGAAAAGTTTTAGAACTGCACGGAAACAAATTGTCCAATAAAATTAAAGTAGGGTAACCTTGAGGTATATATATTCTATGTATATGGCTTGAATTAAAGTATGACTTTAACTCTGTGATACATAAAAAGCCGTCAGAATAACAAAATAACTAGAGGCTCAGAGACGGAGCCTGTATTGCTCACCTGACAAAATGATTCTATGCCATGCATGACCAAAAATGATGTTTTTTTTAATAATGGGGTGTAGTGTTTAGCTGTGTTCTCCATTGGCACCCATGTTTTTTGTCTGATCCTATTAAAATGAGTTGTCTTTGCAAAGGCTATATACATGTATATACATCATTCCACTACAGTTTAGTTAAATTTGCTTGAAAAGTTTCAGAGATGATGATGAAAAAGATGATTTTCTCATAGGCTCCAATGTTAAACTATGTTATGCGCTGGCTGCCATGTATTTTGTCAGATCCGAATGAAATGAGCAATTTTTGTAAAGCACCTTCTGTACTTCAACCCTGTCAAGTTTGGTTGAATTTGCTTCAGTGGTTTAGAGAAGATGAAATTAGGTCTAATTATATACTACCGGTATGTTTACTATGTTTTGCCCTGTTTTTTGTCCGATTGGAACAAAATGAGCAATCTTTGTAAAGGACCTTTAATACATCATTCCTGTAAAGTTTGGTTGAATTTGCTCCAGTGGTTTCAGAGAGAAGATAACAATGTGATTTTTCCATAGATCCAATGTTGAACAATGTTCTGTGTGGTCGGCCATGTTCTTTGTAAAGGACCTTAAGTACATCATTCCTATAAAGTTTGGTTGAATTTGCTTCAATGGTTTCAGAGGAGAAGATGAAA
Organism: Modiolus philippinarum; assembly: GCA_002080025.1. Classification (NCBI taxonomy): domain Eukaryota; kingdom Metazoa; phylum Mollusca; class Bivalvia; order Mytilida; family Modiolidae; genus Modiolus; species Modiolus philippinarum. Next base: position 24,496 of record MJUU01027464.1, read on the forward strand.
ATGTGATTTTCCCACACGGTCCAATTTTAAACCTATGTTCGGCCCTAGCAGCCATGTTTTTTATCGGATCGGAACAAAATGAGCAATCTTTGTAAAGGACATTTAGTACATCATTCCTGTAAAGTATGGTTGAATTTGCTTCAGTGGTTTCAGAGGAGAAGATGAAAATGTGAAAAATTAACGGAGGGACGCCAGACGCCAAGTGATGAGAATACCTCACACTGACCCTTTGTGTCAGGTGAGCTAAAACAGAGAAATTAATAATAATGAAAAAAAAACTTAAAAGAAAAGCGAAAAAAGACCTGTGGTAGCCATAAGTCACATGATAAGTACCTTTTGCGAAACAGATGATAAATTCCACTCTAGTCAATTGACCAGTATTTGCCTAACTTATATTCATAAGACATTGTTTGAAAAATCAACATAGAGTTTAATTTAAGGGCTTTATAGCATATAAATAAAGGAAATACCCAGTATAATTTCTTTTCTCCAAGTCATGTTGGGTACAAGGTTACTGTATAAATTCCAGGGTGGTCAATTCAATTGACAAGTAAATGCCAGTATTTGCCAGTAAATGCTGGTATTTAATGGTATTTACTGAAGAATGGAAAATACTCATAAATGCCAGAATTTTGCAAACCTTGATTTTATCATTGGTGCCCAATCTAGGTGCAGATATATATATGTATGACTTTTAAGGATACCATCTAAGGGTCTTTATGACCAAGATGGGTTCTAAATGAACTGGCAGACTCAAAGGAATTCTTTAAATGTGTTTTCCAATGTATATTTCTCTCTGGCAGCCATTTCAGTTGGGTGTGGATCTATTGGACATAATTTTTTAGGGGGACCACCCAAAACTATTGTCAGGTTTGGTTCTGACCTCCCTGGTGGTTTCTGACCCAAAGATCTTTCAATAGATTTCCATCACAAGTCTCCTTCCTTGGTTGCATGGACCCATTAAATTTTCTATGTTCATGAGTCATCCAATGGAAACCACAGGTAGGAAACACATGTTATCATTTAGAAACTGTAGGAAAATCTATCTAAGACTTTTGTAATAATAGATGACCCTCAGAATTTCAAATCGGATACAATTTTACACTTCAGAGAGTGAGGGGTACAAGCAGACATACAAAATAATACCTGCGGCTCTCCTGTGGCACAACATGGCATCTTGATACTTCTTACTCCTCATCATCATATCTGCTTTCCTACTTTGCTGATGAGCCTTAAATGTAAAAGTAAATACATTTGTATAAATCAGGTAAAACACCTTTATACTACTTTGTAACACATGTAAAACACCTTAATATAATAAAGTTGTAATTGCCTTCACTTCACATTGTATGTTGTTATGCCACATCACATGTAAATATCATGTCTTCTCATTAGTTACATGTATGAAGTAAGTGCCAATTTTGTCTCTCGGGTGGATTTGTTGAAGCATGAATTTTATCCTCTGCTTTTTGATGCATTAACAAATATACCTACTAGGCTTCACCTTGGTTGATAATGTTTTCTAGGGTAGGAACATGCTCATTTGAGGTTTATCATGTTTATTTTGCATGTTATTGCTTTTTTAAAATAAAGGGCTACGACGAGCGCAGCATGATACGACCGCAGCGTGTCGAACACTGAAATTTGAACAAGTGTAAAATAAAATTAATGTGGACAAAGTAATTTGCTGGACACAATAAGGACCTTGTCACAGAAATTAACTGGACACAAACTGGTGAAAATGAAAAAAGCTCTTTTAATCCCTTACTACTAGGATATTGTAAGAGCTAAGAAATTCTGTTGACTACCATCAAGAGAAATCCAAAGAATAAAACTCATGTTGAAATCCAATGAAAAATAAAGATTTCACATGTTTTGAAGTATTGCAATTTGGCCCCTTTGAACCATTATAGCTTGGAAACTGAAGAGCAACGTAAAATATACTGCCATATCACTGAAAGCTTAAAAAGAGAACAATCCAAAGATAAAAATCCCATCAAAATCTAATGAAAAATAGACTTCACATATTTCTAATGATTGCAATTTTGACCTCTTTGACCCCTTATAGCTCGGCAACAGTAAGAGCTACCTCAAATCTGTTGACATAACCCTGAAAGCTTACATTGAGAGGAATCCAAAGAAAAAAATCCCATCAAAATCTGACATAAAATAAAGATTTTACATATTTCTAAAAATAGCAATTTTGGCCCTTTTGACCCCTAATAGCTCAGAAACGGTAAGAGCTACGCCAAATCTGTCGTCATACCTCTTAAAGCCTACAATGAGAGGAATCTAAAGAAAAAAAATCCCATTGAAATTCGAAGAAAAATAAAAATTTAGGAAATCTGCATGTTTGCAATTTTTGCCCCATTTTGCCCCTGGTAGCTTGGAAAAGGAACAAGTTATTAAAAATCTAATGGTGCAGCGCTATGTTAATTTTTCATAAGGAATCCACTGCAAAAAACTGCATCAAAATCGGACTAAAAATAAAAAAATTAAATTTTTGAAATTTGCCCCCTTTGGGCCCCATTTATCTCATGAACGGCACATGCCACATGAAATTCGTTGGCATACTACTGATTGGAAATTTCCTCAGGAAGACACTGAAAGAAACCCCATCAAAATATGATGAATAAAAAAGATTCTACAGTCAAATATGTTAAAACATCAAATTTAACCCTTTTTGGCCCCTTTTCCCAAAACGGGTGGGGCCACAATGACCAAAACTAAGCCAAGCCTTCCTTTTGTGCCAAGGAACATTGTGTTAAAATTTCATAAGGATTGGTCAACTGAAACTAAAGTTATTGACCAAAAACAAAAGTGTCTACAGACAACGACAACGACGACGAAGCCGCCGACGACGACAGCACCATACCATTATACGACCGCAAAAATTTTTGCGGTCGTATAAAAACAAACAAAAAAACTCCAAGATGCATCCATACTATTGATACAGTATGTATATAGGTAAAGGTAAGGTAAAGGTAAGTTTTATTTAAGAAATAGATTATTGCAAGCGGGCTCTATGCGAATTAGAACATGGTAAGACCTTATACATTTATGTATTTGTCGAATCACGATATTTTGTACCGAGCGATAGCGAGGTTTAAAATGAGGACAAATATAAGCGGTACTAGGAGGATGTTTTCATATGACATTTTGGTTTTAAAAATTAAACGAAATAGACCAAGAAACAGCATATCAAGCATATAAAAATTGTAAAAAAATGACTATAAACCATTTTCTGTTTAATATTAGGCTATATCTACGGATAAAATTTTCAAAAATATGTTATGCCCGTTTGAACTAATTACGGTTGAGATTATGACGTCCAGTATTCGTATTGTGACGTCACCGAGGGCTCTATGCTTATTAGAACCCTTTTGTGTTCTCAAAGCGTTTGAAGGACGCCATATTAGAATTAACATCGATGAAAACAATGTTACAATTAACATAAGCTCTGTACGAGCTTTTTATCCGACGGTGAGATTTTTCAACCTGTTGGCACTGATGCTGTTCTCGCACAGTTGCCAGGTTTTGTGAAAGAGGAAAGCCCGATATTCCATTGTGGAAAATCGATGAAACCCTCGAGCTAGGGTAGGTATATAAACACATACACATAAATCATATTGTATATGAATATAAATACACATTTAAAATGAAATATATACAGATTGAGAACTTTAAAACAAGTAATCTTTTCATATCGAAATCTTTTTTAGGATGTAGATCATATGTCCACTCTAAGGCTTATATTGGGACCAAGGGCTGATAAGTGAAAAATGCAGAGTTCTAAAAATAAAGGAACATAGCTTTTATACGATAGATATAAGACTGTATATCGCATTACAGGCACTTGATTAATATAAGGACATGTCTTCCAACTCTTATTCCACAACTTGGCAAAAGCTTGTTATGGAAGAAGTGTTATGATTTAGACAACCAAAAATAGGAAGTCACAAAACACGAAAATGAAATATGAACTCAATACTGGTATGAATAAGTTTCTAATACGAAATCATTCAACTATATAAAAATGTATTATATCAACGACAGTTTAAATCTACCAAATTCAGTGGGCTATCCATTCTCCTTCTGGCGGATGTTGTTGGTCGAGATGAAAATTACCCGATATCGGATTGAACTAAATATTCCGGACACAGTACCGTTTTATATTTCGCAAGCCGGACTTCAATTCAATTCAAAGTTTTATTTAAAGTCGATACATATACAAAGGTTCAACACAAGCTTTGATAAGCTTTTAGCATCGACTATCAAATAACAAAAACAACACAAAATAAAAAGGATGCATAGAAAAGACACACAGGTACACAGTGAAATATCAGTCATATTAGCATTTAGCACAAAGGTTACATGAAAATAGCATGCATACATTAAAACATTAAGAAAACCTACAGACAACGATATTCTTATTAAATTAAACAAAGCACTAAAACACTACAAAGCAAACTTGCTAAACAGAAAGCACTATAATACATGCAAGTACAAACTTCAAAAAATAAGCAGAAATAAAAGCTATCAAAGCCCCCTACGAAATAAACAAGATATCAATTAAATATAGCAGCATATTATATATATAAATGCAAGCAAATCCGATCTACTGTAAGCAAAAGAAAGAAAAAAAGCACAAAGAAGGGAACAAAAAGAAGCTATATGCAGGCACAGCATTGGCATGAGCCGCCATCAGGGTTCCATGCTTGAATTAGTTTTTTAAATTGTTCAAGAGATGACTCTTGCCGACACTGGCCTGTCTGGCAAATTTGTGCTGCATCATATCTAAAAGATTTAAGGCCATACCTAGTGGTTCGAACTCTGGGTAGATTTACTGTTTTTTGAGACCTCAGTGAAAAAAGTTATATTCACCGAGCTGAAAGCGTGATGAATATTGCTTTTTGAGGGTTGATAAATCCCTGTTGCAACCTATTCAAAGTCTATAATTGTTTTATTATATGATTATACATAGAGACAGTATTACCGTCAATCAATGAGAAATTGAAATTATGTTTCGTTTCCTTTTCTGTTTTGTTAATTCATTCTTTTGAGGATACTGACGATTTACATTGTATAAATAAAATTAATTTGCGTCTTAAATTAAGAAAAAGAGAAAAATAACAATAAATATCAGAAACTTATTTAAGAATGATGTTTTATCCTAAATTACGTTGACTATGGAAATCTGGAATTTTTATTTCTATATTTAGCCCATTGTAGGTTGACATGACGTTCCAGACAACCTGTGCGCTATTTATAGCCCGTTTCAGGTTGACATGACATTCCATACAACCTATGAGTTATTTATAGCACATTTTAGGTTGACATGATACATACTTATTACTATTCAAGCTGTTTTCAGCCAATCAGAAAACAGATAAAATACAATAATGTAATAGAAGTCTTACCATGTTCTATTTAGCATAGAGCCCGCTTACAATAATCTATTTCTTAAATTGAAACATTTACAATTTCGGTGTTGCGGCAGATTTACCTGTAAATCGTCGTTTTTTAGCATTTCTCTGTTGAAACCAGGGACCACGTGCCAGGGACTATACATTACATTATGTATAGTTCCTGGTTGAAACATTGGACATTTTTTGTACACTTTACATCTACATTTTCTACCGATTTTAATACAAAATACATCATTATCTATATGTCTCTGATTTTGTAGAAAAAAGTATAATTTTGGAAAATAAATTTATTATAAAGTACACAAATTTTGCTCTAAAACTTGGATAATTTATTTTTTTAGAAATATACCGCAAAATTTTACACTTAATGACGTTTTTTACTACACTTTCTCAATTTTCCCAAAAATATTTAATGCTACAAATTTATATGATTGAAAAGATGAAAGTTCAATGTGAATCATGATGTATTTTTCTTTAAATTTAGTTGAAAATTTACTTGTAAAATGCACAGGGAAAAGTAAGTGTTTGAACTCCAAAATTTGTTTCTAAAGAATTCTGGGACTAATATACATGTATTGTCAATATATTAGTCCAAGAAAAATTGCATGAGCGTGGTCACATCAGTCAATATTTATCAGCACTGTGCAAAATATTTCCTGCATAAATTATACATGGCTATAAAGCCAATATAAAGAGCGCTCTTTATCCTGTCCTGCTTAAATTGATGGAATCTGACATGTAAACTAGCGAGTTAAAGTTAGCCAATTTTCCTAATTTGCATTGTTCTGACGCTCATTAATAATCATCGATAAAGTTCTGTCATTTGTTTACTGGACGGTTTCTCGATAATTTTACGACCTCTTTACACAAGAAAACAACCACTGGTGCATTTATTACCCACTTTTAATCAGGATTTCATTTTTTGTGTGAATGAAAATTTATTGTTGTAGATATGCGATAAATCAGCTTTTCGGAAAAAATTTCAGAATAATTTTATGTTGAGTAAATCAAAAGTTACAGCCAAAAATCGTAGCCTGGACACCGCTTCTTACATCCCCAGCAATGTACAACAAAATTTGACAGTACGAGTTATCTCGCATGATTAGTCGTCTATAAATCAGTGCCGTATCGATTTTTCTAATGACAAATAAATAAACAAATGGTATAGGATCGAAATAAAACAGCGGGTGACAGTTTTCATATTTGAACATCTGTATCAAGTTGAATTAAGTAAAGTAACGATGTAAGAACATGACCAATATGCTCCAATATGACCATTCCAATATTCCAATATTGAGTTGAGAGTACAGAGAACCAAAACCAGAATAATAATCATCAGCTCTTTCAAATAGCAATTTGAAAACGTTTAGTTCTAACATTTTGCTTGTTTGTTTGTTTTTCTTTTTTACGAAATTGTTTTAAAAAAATGCAAAATGTATCAACTATATAAAGAAGTTGAAATCTGCATTTTGAAGTATGATTCCTTAGAAAGTGTATTTTTAGTGTAAGGAAACAATGGCCTCTTCAACTAGCCTCTTCAAACAGTTTTCGAAAGAATGGGTAACATTTGACAAAATTAATCCGTTAAAGGAACAAAAATGGCTATACCATTTTACAAAGCACATGAATATGAATATTATGAATGTAGGTTTTTTCGAGAACGACTTAGATGTTGTACTTCAAATGGTTTGTATATTTTTTTCCATATTGACAAAAACAAAATAAAATAAGAACTAGAATAAAATTCTTAAACCATGAGGAGAAATTTCCCTACAACGTTTTATAATTATGTCTATTGTAATCATTAAGAGAAATATTATTCATCTACACTCCTTTTATATTAAAATGATATAGATGTATACAGTTCTGTTGGCGGTTCGGGAGGAGGACATTGGGGTCAGGGTTGGACCCCTTTTTTCCTGGATTTTTTTAGAAATAAATTTCGTGCAGAATTTAGTCAAAATTGACAAAAATTGTGCAAAAATTGTCTGGACCCTTCCCCCTCGGAATCGCCTATTTTTTGAAGACTGAATCCACTGGTCGTTCTCGTGGTATCTGATATGAAAAACGATATTTTTTATACATTTTTTATAATTTAGATTCTCGTCTGAACTGGCTGCAATATCGATATTATTTTTACTTCGACACTAATATAACAAGCATAAAATGTGATAAGGGACCGACCATTTAACCTGAAGGGGGGGGTTATGGTTTTTTTTCTGGACAGAATTTTTTTTTCGCGCTTCGCGCGAAACAAATTATTTTTTTTTCACGTGTATCAACAAAATATTTTTTTTTTACAAAATTAACATTATTTTTTTGGGCAGAATGCCTCCTTCAGAAAATTTTTTTTCATCATTTTGGCAGCCAAAATACTTTTTTCACATAAAATCAGATCCAAAATATTTTTTTAGAAAAAAACCATAGCCCCCCTCCCCCTTTCAAGTTAAATGGTTGGTCCCTAAGTACAATGCCCGTAATAGGACTTAATATGTAGATCAAAGGGTCAGAATACGCTGATAAGTTTGAAAAAACACAACTTTTTTTCTGTTATACACTGTGGTAAATGTTTTAGGATACAGTTTCGATTAATTACAAAGCTGCACATAGTTATTCTGCCAGCGCAAGATCCGGGTGATGCAATAAAAAAAATCGCCGTCTATCAATCGTAGCGAGATGCGAATCTTTTCGGACAAATACTGGCAAAAACCCAAATTTTACTCTAAAAATTTATATCATATTTTTTTTAGGGTGGGGGCAGCACACCGCTTACGCCACCCTCTATCTGCTTGTAGTAAACACAAATGAGTTTAGTACATAAACTGAAAATGTTTGTATCTAGCGAGAATTTGGTTTTTTGAAAATCTTAAGCCGCACGTCCGTATTCCCCAGTTTCAGGTTCGTTTGATCATAGAAAAAGAAAAATGCTTCTGTCAGACGTATAATATTTTCCTTTTATCTATGTATCCTGTATATTTTATTACTCGATTTTTTCTGGTAGGAAATTCTAGAATGAAACCAGGGAACTATATAGTTCCCTGATGAAGCAAAATAAAATTTCATGACTTCCCATTTTAGATTGCCCTATCGATTAATTTTTTAAATCCATTGTCTTGATCTAATTAACATGTTTGACCAATTAAGTAAAAATGTAAATAAATTTCTGAAAACCCCTAGTCACTTCACAGCGGGAAGATAAACATATGCATGTCTTGTTATG
>MJUU01027464.1:36311-52723 GCA_002080025.1 Modiolus philippinarum
GAATGTACTTTGCATATTTTGAAAGAAAAATGATATTTTTGATAATTTTCCTCTTATAGAGACTTGTGGATCGTACCGTTTCTTACAGCCTGACAATGACCAGAAAAAAATATGCTTTTTCTTTAAATAATCATCTTTTCACGTGCCGATTTTCGGCAGGGTACATGTAGCGGTTCAGATACAATAAATTAAAAAAAAGACGATATTTCGCTGTTTTACTTTCCATTTTTGTTTACGAAATCGATTACAACTCACTCATACACGTGGTTTCTTTCAATGAGGACACGCCTCTTTTTCCTGATCGATACGTAGACTTGACCATTGAACCAATGAAATCTTGCGATGATGATTACCGGGTATAAAAATTTAATGGAGCTGTTTCAGGACAACATAATTTTCTTAGCAACAACGAAAGACCTTTTGGATGACATCGTTTCTTACGCAGTAATCGTCACTAAAGTGGTCTATAAATGATGTATGTTAAAAAATCTATCTGTACATAAAATTTTGTCAGGGTTCATGCATTTTAACACCCGATAACAATTGATTTTGACCAGTCTGTCAATTGAATATTTTTTTCACGACAGTTAATTATTTAAGAAATTCTCGTATCAATCCTTCTTATGGACAAGTTTAGTCATTTTTCCCTACAGAGCAAAGGTCTGGTAATTGAATGACGTTTGAACTAAATATTGTATTCTTCTGTTTCTTTTTTAATCTTAACATTTTGTCGGTTGTTTACTTTCGTCGCCATGCTCTTATTTTGATCAGAAAGTCTTAAAATCACAGAAGAGTTTTTCTAGAAGGGAGATAATTTTATACCACTAGATTTCCCGCTGTGTGTTAATTTCTCGTCACTGCTGTCTGGAAGAGACAACCAATCAGAATCAAGATTACCTTATGACGTATTTCCGCCCAATTATAAAATGTAAACAATGAGGCAGTTCGATCCACAACAATCGTTACTATTGTTCAACAATAGCAAGATCGGACTCACTATTGTACCGGACGATTGTCAAACAAGAGTATTAGTTCACTCGACTCTTGTCGAACTATAGATAAAGAGTGACGTCAAAGGCTGATCTTTCGATGGATTTCATTGGTCACTCCTTATTCTGATCCGGATTTCCCTCGTATGGACCAAAACAATTATAGTTGTTGATCGAACTGCCTCAATGTGTACTTCGAACTCGCTACTTGCAAATTTTACAGTATAAATGATATTTTGGAATAAAATACATTTTGAAATTAAAACAAATTGAAAAGTCAAACCAATTTAAGGTGGGAAATGTTTAGCTAAGCCACGATTTTGACTCGTTGAACAGTAAGTTACATGGGAAATGTCCGAAATGTGTATTGGAAAATATTATGTTGTGTAATAATACTTTCTTTAAATACGTCATGAACTATATATGATCTTAATTGTTAACTACAAATTTTTGTTTTCGATCTCGACTTTGTAGTAAAAGGCGGTAGATATCAGTTATTCAATGTATTGTTTTTTTTGAAAGATTCTCGATTTACACACACGTAATAAGATAAAAACTGATAAATTTTTTCATACATCGGCAAACTTATACTGCACCATTTTTAAATATTATTAACTAATTATTAATCTCTATCAATTACAGATATACTCGTGTCTTAAATGATTATCATTTACAAAATATAAACTAAGAAAACATCCCTTGAAATTTATTTGCTTTGCAATTAAATTCTTGTTTTGATTTTAATTAAAACAATGACAGGCGTTAATTAAACTGTTTGTTATGCACCTTTTCTAAAATTATACATGCCGATCTGATTAGACAATAGTTGCTAAAATGTATATACATTTTCACACCTGTGCAAAAACACATACACAACAATTTTAAGCACCCGACTTCTTACACTGGGGTGCGAAGTCTATATGCTATCTTTGTTTAAATTACCAAAGATAATATATATTCACTTTATGGTCAAGTAAAACGTTAATAAAATAACATTTAAAGCAATCCAGATCGAATAATACATGTAAATCGTAATCGTACAAAATCAACAGACGATTTTTATACCCACAATGCACTGCGATAAACCACTTCCGATTGACGCGTTTTGATAGTGTATGCATTCAGGCGTTATAACGACTGGATTATTCGGGTTAAGATAATGTAAGACATTCGTTCAACTTTGTGTTATCATAATTTGTATGTTTTGTAGATAAAGGCTAAATTAATAAGACATGTTCGATAGCCACACGATTATGACAGCAGGTGGCTATCAGTGGTACAAACATACAGAGTTAATTCCCCTTACAACAGTAAAAAATATCAGTAAAGGTTATTTCCCTTAAATGGTACGAAAAGTGTTATATGTGTTAAATAGTTTCAAATCCCTGTTCTATTAGTCCCAGTATTACATAAGTTTTAAAAAAGAATGATACAGAACTGAAGTGATGTCTTTCTTATATCACCATTGATGCCATTAACCCCGTATCGCATACCTTTTATCGCATGGCAAAATCCGTATCGCATACCCTATAGTCCTTTTCAAAAAGTGTTATCTTTTCCTGGATTTGAACTCTCCCATCAAATGGAGGTACAAACTCTCTTCGCTTCCGGTTATCACTCGTACGGTTGGCTAACAATAAACAACTTTAAACACTGAATACATTTAATTATAACAAAATTAGTGCAGTGTCACAGTAAACCACATTCTCTTAAGATGCACGCTTATTATCTATTCTTGCACGAATAGTTATTTGTGGTACATGACGAGACTTTGAAGCTGGAGTTGGATATGAACTTGTTGAATCGCTTTTACAGGAATTTCATTGGTCGAGCGCCAAGTAATAACACATCGCGCGTGATGTGCTATTAATTTTTCAACGTTTCCATTGGACTACTGTGGAATCTCGTTTGCCGTGATTAACGTTACCTAGCAACGGTGTTGCCAAGAGCAGTTCGGCACTAAATATTCATGAAAATTATAAGAGAAATAGTTTTAACAACTCGAAAGAATTGTATATCGATGGATATCAAATCTCGTTAATATGTAATTTCAAATATAAACAAAGGCTTGTTTATTATATTTTGAAATTGCATAACTCTATTTGATATCCATCGATATACAATTCTTTCTCGTTGTGAAAACTATAATTTGCATGAAATCATTATGCTCCTCACAGGAAGGGATCTCGGTAGAAGCTCTATACTGAGGTTACATAACTTACTTTGTCAGTTGGTAATGGGTCTGGGGCTGGCATGTCAGTTAACTGCTAGTAGTCTTTCGTGATTTCATGTCCGTACATTTAGTTCTTCAGTTTCATTTTTCACAATTGACTCAGTCCTGTTGCCAACTGAATTTTACTGTTGTTACGATTGTTTTTTGATTATCACATTGGCTATAGGGGGAAGGTTTGGACCCAATAAAATTAGTTTAACTCCACCGCATCAGGTTTGCGCCTGTCCTAAATCAGGAAATTTATTAAGCCTTTGTGTGTCTTGTCTTTTTTCTAGTTAGTTTACTTTATGTCTATAGCAGTCTAGGACGATGTTTATTTCGCTGATATGGTGGCTTTGAGTTGTTATTACTCCCCTTTGGGTCGTTGTCTCTTTGACACATTCCCCGTTTCCCTTCTTTTTTCTATACAATAAATAGGTTATGGTCCATCACACTGTAAAATGAAATGCAATATAAAATATGTAAAAATAAAAGCGGCTGACCACTGATGAGACTCATCACTTATGCAAAAATAGGGGTTGATACACCAAGATCCAGCATACAATGTAAGATTTAAACAGAAAGAACAATGAAAAACGAATTGTGGAACTACGCAACCAGAAATAACACAAAATAACACCGTACAACAATGTAATATTAAATTGCACATTTCATGCTAAGCATCATTAAGACAATACTTCTTGTGGCTTTTCATTTTCAGTTTGCCAGTACTGTGATAGTACTCGGTAATTTAATTCACAAAAAGACAAAAAACATTCTATCATGCTATAGTCTTCTGCTTTTCTTCAGGGTTTTCAGTCTCTGTATCGCTCCTATATCAATGTTTATAGAAATAAGAGAAAAATACGCTTATCTTTGTTGTTACAATTCACCCAAAAGACGAAGCACTGTATTATTAGATCTCATAACATGGAGTTTGTACACAGATAGTTGGACAAACATATATTTTTTCTGTTCAAAATCGGCTAACATACTGATAATAACAGATGACATCAAACCAAACTGTTCAATAACAGCTAACAGTGAACTGAATATTCATCATTATATAACAGCTAACACAGAACACCCCAATAACAGCTAACACAACATTATATTTTGCAATAACAGCTAACAGAGAATCAATTTTACCCAATAACACAATAACAGTTAATACCCTTGCCCCCACCCTCGGTTTAAATGGTCTACAAATATTTAGATTTTATCTGCACTGAAGAGATATACATGTATGTCGAAATGGCCACATGCTGAAACACAATTTTTAGTTCGGCATTTAGTTATTTACTATTTACTATAAGTCGTCAATTTGATTTCGTCAAGTTCCATTTTCTTCAAATAACTCATAGTAAGACTTTTTAGCCGTTTTAGTGAAGTTTTCTTTAACCTTCACCTTTAGTCTATCATCTTTTTATCTAGAAAATTTGTTTCATTGTCTGTATCAAGAGAACAGTGTTGAGAAGTTCAAGTTTGAATATTTTGTGATCACTTATAGTAATCATAGTTCCAATCAAGGATTGATTTTCTTTTATATCATTGATCATACGAGAATACCCAATTAACGAGCATAAAATTGAGCTATTCTTGATCGTAATATTGTTATCCTTGATCTTAGGAATGTGATCACTGATCGCAAATTTGCAATTTTCGATTGAAATATTGTCATCATTAATAACAATGTTGTGACCTCAAAATTGTGATCATTGATCACAAAAGTGCAGTTGTTGATCATAACGTTGTAGATTAGAACGGTCATGTTTATTGAACAAAAAAGTTTAGCAACAATTGGTGTAAATAAAGAGCGTCTATTTTTCGGGTTACCAAATTTTAATTCATATATTCAATTTTATATTTCTGAGCTGGATTAGAGTTTAGACTAAAAAGCATTACTTCTGTCCATAAATTCTGAATATTGCGTCAATCTTATGCAAACTCGATCCAAAAAGAAAAATATTGAAAGAGGGAGGACATGAAATGCCAGATTTTTGGGGTTTTTTTTATGCAAAAAAGTCTTTGATTTCAAGAACTGGTATATGTAACGTTGATCATATAGTGGTTCTTGCACCTTTTTGCGAAAAAAAATGAAAAAAAGCTTTTGGGGAAAAAGTCAAGTTAATTTTCGGACCATAATTTGCATTGGACATCTTGTACACTCTACCTGACTAAATAAGGAATTTCTAGGCTAAACTAAACTATTTGCTGAACTAAAGCAAATAGCTGGGATCAGAATTAATCAGAATTTTAAGTATTTTTGTTAAGATTTAAAACTGTTCCAAATGTGTTGCTGATGTTTTTTGGTAAGTATATATATACATATGAAATTTCTCTATAGTACTCGCAATTAGGGCATTATAACACAACTTCAGAATTTTTTTTTAACTTAGTTGCAATTAAAAAATGTCTATTGCTGTCGAACGCTACTTCATGACGTGAAGTGAACGTCCGCTTTGAAAGTAAATCTAATTATACATCAGGAAATTTTCATATTGTGCTATTTTTATTGTGATGTAGTTAGTACGGAAGTTATTTCAACTTCTCAAAGATGGATATTTCTATCGCCGATGCGGTAAGTAACTTTTTAAATACAGTTTAAATAGCTTGATACATTTTATTGAATTAAATATTGCTTCTTGTTGATAAGTTTGTGTCATGAAGAACGATTAATTTACTGCAGCTGCTTCTCCTTTCGGTTTCAATCGCTAAATATATCCACTAAATTAATAAAAGAATCAAATCGAAAAAAAAATTAAAAAAGTATTGTACCTATAAAGCAATGGTAATACATATATGACTAGAAAATACGAGGGGACTTTATAAACATAGGTGGATGATATAAATCGGATAATGGTTTTTATGAAATAAAAACGATACGCTAGGCTATGGAATAGCCTTGGATAGAAAATTGCGCGTTTGATTGACAAGGATATGGTGGCTCATTATGTATTTGTATACTTAAATCAATACCTGAAGTAAGCCTTTCTCGGTACTTCTTTGTAATTTCTTCTATTGGTCTGCACATGTGATAAAACAGTCACTGATTCGATCAAACCTCTAATTTTTGCCAACTGAGCAACTGAAAGTAGTTTCGTGCTTTTGTTTTTGTTTTTTGTTTTTCTATTATTCCCTAACAGAGACAAACTTTATTAACTAAAATGTATACATGTATCGAAGCAGTGCATTTGTGTAAATGCTATCTGGCAATTCTGAGCATTTGATACTTCAACTATGGTTTCAGGTTTCAGACAATCCTTACAACCAATAAAACTGAGTGGTTTTCTAGCGCAGCATGCTATGACCACAACATGTTGACAACAAATAAATATGCATCTAGTTAGTACTTGCTTAATTTAATGTGATTGATACAATAATAAACCTTTTACAGCACACACAAATAAACACGGTAGCTCTTTATTCTTCCGCAAAAAACGCAGTTCTGTCTCTTTCCATTGCCTAAGTATCTCCACAAACTACAATCACGCTTTGCTTAACACAATTTAAAAGTCTTTTATATTATTTGTATATTATTGATTATTGCACAATACCTCATCTTTATGTTTTAAATTTATACATTACTGTTCTTATTCTTTTTATCGTATCTATATTTATAAATCTGGCTAAGCGATATTGCAATACCAATCCCATCATCCTCTACCTGTTCCCAGTACCACCTATAGTAAGTGTTTATGATACTTTTCAACTTCCACAAGGAAACAGAAAAATTAAACCCCGCCCCGTTTTATCAGGACGAAACTGGACGCCATTTTGATTTTCGAGAATCTGAAATTCCTATTGGTCAATAGTCTTCTTTGCATGCGTTCTCCTCACTGCGCAAGCGTACTCCTCACTTCCCCCCCAAGAACTATCTATATAGCTAGGCTATTCCATAGCCTAGCTAATTAAAATGGAAAATAGAAGGATGCGTATCATACTGATCTCGAATAGTTAGTTTTAAATTGCGTCCGTGCATGTTTGGCCTTTTTTAATGTGAAGTCTTTGTTTCTTGTTGCTTCCGATGTTGATTGTCCTTCGATAACTTTTTCTTTGGACCGACGATTTGGTTCTAACTAAATTTACAAACCTCTAGACTATATGAAAAATTGAGAAATAACATGGATGTTTATTCATCGACAGGACATGCATCCCCGTCATGCGCGAGTCGCACAAAATGCTAGAGGTCCATTTGGCACCATTATCGAATATCTCCTATTCCATTGAAAAGATGCCAGGTAATATCTTAACCTGTGAGCATGCTCATTTTGGTATTACCTTTGCGTTTGAAAAGGTATTTCATTGCCTTCTTCTTTTGAATTATCTGTATTTGTCATTGCAGCTAAGGACGGCATCTAAAGCTATAACTAATCTACAGAAAACATTTGGTCAAATAAAGAGCAATAATGAGTAAGTTTTGAGTATGTTATGTCAATGGGAAAGCCAGGCAGTGGCTGGTACGTGTAAATTTTGTTTTTAAAAATCTATTAGCATTTGGAATCACAATATATAATCTGGTATTTAATTTAGTGTCATGAATTCAGAAAAAAAATGTGAATAAAGGGAGATAACTACAAAATTTAGTTGCTTTTGTAAAGAATTTTCATTTGTATAGGTTCATTTTGCATTGAAACCAAAAAATTGGTGGGAACAGATTTCCAACGTGCCAGCCATATAAGATCTTCCTGATTTCTTCATAGACAGCCCCAAGATAATTAGAATAAAGAAAAATCAGAAAGTCTAATAAGCGAAAAATATAATGTCAAAAGATTGATATATTTAAGTAATCTAGGATGTAGTATTTTATTTGTTTTATTTGAATGCGTTTGCAAATGGTTTTGTAAAAAGTGGGGACTTGTCTTCACATTTCTTCATTTCTTAATAAATTCAATAAAAAATGAGATTGAAGTCATTAAACAGCATATAACAGCATGTTACCAACATGTAAAACACATATTTCTCAAAATCGTGAAACGACATCTTCAGAGTACACTTAATAATAATATAGGTTCATAGAAATATAGTTTCTACAACGAGAACTAAGTTGATAATGAAATTTCTCACATCGAGTTAAATAAATTTTGCAAATGTTTAAAAAGGCTTGCCGAGTTTTTAACATTTGAAAATTTATTTAACAAGATGTGGGAAATTTTATAATTAATGTGTTTAAGTTGTAGAAAATGTTTCTCTGATGACATAATGTAAAACACCGAGGATTATATTCTGAATAGATTTGGCCGGATTTCACGCGAGTTGTTAGGTCACTAGAGACGAGAAATATTTTTTATCACGCCGGTCAGGCGTTGGTTAAATTTCCTAGAAATTAGAGAAATGAAAATTCAACACGATAAATAGAATTAAACCGAGAAATTCTTGGAAACAGCAGACATGTTGTCAAATGCTAGACACTTTCAAGACATTGCTGATATAATTGCATTTGAAATTATGTGCAAACAGTTAAGACTTGCCTTCACATTACTTGATAAAATCTATAAAAACTGAGGTGCAAGTCATTATTCGGACTCTTTCATTTGGCATTGTTATCTTTGTAACCGCCTAATAACCTTCCTATCTAATTCCGAGATAGGAACTCTGTAATTGATGGCGGAAACAATCGCCTCAAATACCAGTAAGACGGAGTGACTGGATTCTTGACCTATTGAAATAAATATATATCACATAAATAAAACAAAATATTTATGAAATTGAAGTATATACTTACAATTGTTCCTACATGACATTTCTTTAACTAAATTTTAATTGACTTAAAAGAATTAAGCTAAAGCGCTATATAACAGATTCAATCCACCCTTAGCTCAACAGTGTTCATTAATTAGTGATTCCCTCTCCACGTATTGATGTTTTGATTTTTTTCGTAAAGTATCAGAACTTTATTCCGGATTGAACACGACTTAGAAGTCCCGTATTAATCAAGGCTTCAATTAATTCTGTCTCATAATATCATTAAAAAGTTCTTTATTAGATATTTGCTCCTTGTAGAAAAGTGTGAAGTTTCAGTCTGAACTGTACTTCAAGGTTCATTTTTACTGAGTACTGAGAGGAACATTTCTTTTTCACTGTCTATGACTTTCAGTAGCAATTGCAGTTGAATTGATACCGGAACCGCATGTTACCGCACTTGTATGAGGTGTTTGGCAAGCCATAACACCGGCATAACCCATCATTTCTTTTGAAATACGATTCAAAGTTAGTACCATTGTGGTTGAGTTTTTCGGTTGTTTTGCACCTGCCCTTGTATTTCTTCTGTTCGGCACTGATAATTAAACAATATATGAATACATGTAACCAACATTTCACCAGATCATTAAACGACATAATGCCATGAACAAAATTCTATTAATAACAATCAAACTGAAAATATGTACCAAAATTTTAGTGACTTTGAGTTCAATCTACAGAAAGTCGCTGCCACAACTTGTGTCTATTCAGCGGAGATAAAAGTGCAACAAAACCAAAACTCAGAATTAAAAAAAATAAACACAATTGTAACGTTACTGCCACCCTTTAAACAGTACAACGATGGCTTTTAAGTGGCACACGAAAAATACGTTGCCATTTTTGTATTTCCAGAAAGAGATGTCGACATGGCGAAATAAACAGATTGACAGGTCAGTATATTTGTGTTACATATAGGTTGTCAAAAATAAATCCAATCGAAAAGAAAAATGTCATCAATAATAAAAAAGGAAGGGGTAGAGAGTAAAAACACATGAAACAAAGTCTATACGGATTTATTGTAAAACGAAGCAATGTTGTTCTTTATCTTGAAGTCATCATGGAGCCTTTAGCAATGAGTTTTGCTTATACCTAATAATAAGTTTAAGAAAGCCTCTACATTCGTCTTTATACCCTATGGATAAAAATCACACCATAATAACAACAACAGTGCACTCATAGAGTCGATTCTTAATAGAACAATTGACATAATATAATCGTGGGATGTGGACACTACAGCTGGACGGAATAACTGATTGAAATTGCATAAAAATTATATAAAAAAAATAATATGTCAAAATTGGAAAGTATGATATAGCGCATCTGTATGAGAAATTCTCTGAACAACTGTCGCTGAAATTGAAATAGACAGTTAGCATCTATGTATCTAAAAAGCGTCTAAAATAAATTAAAAAATGAAATGTCAAAATTTAAAAAAATGAAATGTCAAAATTGGAAAGTATGAAAGTCCATCTATATTAGAAACTCTCTCAAGAACCAGAGACACTACAATTAAAACATATAGAGATCATTTATGCATTATTTTTACCGTGGCTTATAAGGAGTAACATATAGAAACAAACGAGCACATGTGTGAATACATGAATTTACACTCGATATTTTGTCTCCGAATGACCTCGCATTTGTCTCCGAATAACCTTTTGACGTCATGGACCAATCAAGATTTGAATTATGACGTCATATTTTTGTTCTGTGATGTAGAAATTGCGGGAACTTATATTAAAGAAAAAGCAATGGCGGACCAAAGTGTAAATACGCTTTTATTTCAATAGTACATGACTTGGTTGCACAAACGTCAATTAAAGTTAATCGACGTTAAACTTTTGATTGTAAATTAAATCTTTAACAAATTCAACCAAATTAATTTACACTTTATAAATACGACCTTGTAACAAGCAGATATGGCTTTTGAGAAAAGGCTCTACAGGCTGATTTAACCATGGGCAAGGATTATACTCCAGATGTACCTCAACTCGTTATAGATATGATATATAATTGATTTCTGACACAAAAGCTAAGCCATAGTGTAATATTAAGATCTGCATATAATACCATTCAATTGCTCACTCGACAGAAATTCAGGAGAAATATTGTCGGAAAAGATCACTGAATATCCATTAACTTATGTTAAACTGTTTATGAATATACTTACGATAACACATTTCTTCACTAAACGCTTTTTTTGTGAAAATATACAGTTGAATACATTCCTTTGAAGAATCAATAAAAACTCTATAATATAGCAACATAATTATGTTTGTTATCTTTTAGATATAGAAAAACGTTTGGAAAATATTGAAAAAACGAATTCTCGAAATAAATATCAGATGCAGTCGACATTACAGTTGGTAAAAGTTCTGTCGCAAAAGATTGAATTTTTATCATGTAGTCTTCTTCTGCCTAAGAATAATTTTGAAACAAATCTGAACCAGTCACAACGGATAGAAAATGACAGAACGGATCACACAGTTTTACATGAAACTAAAGACTTTCATAATCTTGATTGGAACGGGGTACATAAATCGGGTTTGACAATTGCAAATACAGTACCCAAGTCCAACGAATGTACAACCGAATCTGGAAGGAACGACTCTGATGATCATTTACCACAAAAAGAAGATGAAACAGATGAGTGCAAGTCCTCCTGGCCTGTAAAAGCTGAAAACGATACAAACTTAATACAAAACAAATGTGCAAAAAAGAAAACAACGACAAACATGAGACGGACGCCACCAAAGAAAATCCGGTCAGAATTTGGATATAAACTTTGTTTAACAGCAGCTAACGAAGATAATAGATTAACACATTACCAAAACAAGGAATGTTTTCAAGGAGAATTGTTGGAACCAGTCTTACACGTACAGCAAGATAATAAACCAACACTTCCAAAACCTAACATTGTTGCTGGAATTTCAAACAACAGGTATTATCGGTAATTTGTATGAGTTTCCTTTGATCTCACGAAGCAAATATTTTTCAGTATTTGCTACTGCCCGAATACGAAAAAAAATTGACAAAAAGTATCTTAGGCCACGCCTACTTTGTCAATCAGAATCACTGAAACAAAGAAATATACATCACCGGATCGTACAAATTCTTTTACTAATCAATACTAGTCAATTTCACAATTTGTTGAAAATTAACATTCATTTTCAAAATTTGTTCTATTAATTGATTTAGTTAATTACCGACAAAAAGAATAATAGAAGTTGGTTTTTGATACAAGTAATATTGGCTCTAATAATGGACTCGCCCACAAGGGGCTCGTCCATTATTGTTCGCCAATATTTCTTGAATCAAAAACAAAACTTCCATTATTCTATATTTATTACAACATATAATACAAAATTCGTTGATTTCTTCAATATAGTTTTAGCGATCACAAAAAAGGTTGTATTTATCTCGATAATTGTATTCTGCGATTTTGGAAAGGATTAACTCTTTTGTACATAACTTTGTTTTATGATGGTTTCGTAGCCGACTTTTTTTTATTGTTTTGGTATTTATTCTGCTCCACAATATCTTAATGCAGTTTTTGGATATATGTAGTAGCTGAAACATAGTTGGCACGATTTGTCCAAATACGGTTGCATACTGAGGCATTGTTTGTCCAAATACGGTTTGAAATACGGCCCTGTTAAAAACAGACAGCGGGTGATATTTCGTAACACATTCAACTATATTTTTCATTTGATTCCGTATCATACTCTTCAGCATTCTTGTTATAACAAGTTTTCTACTTGCTGTATTTTCCCATTTAGACAAGCACAGTGCTGATGATATCAATTAATAACAAATGTAATATTTTAACAGCATTTCAAAAATAGGTTTTGGAATCCATTTTTACCGTACATATGATAATGCAAAGACACACATACATTGAATTAGTTCTGGTAAACTTTGCAAACAAAAACAAGTAGAGGGTAATAAACTTATTCCTATATTAATGACAATGGAATCTTAAAGAGCACATGTGTATTCAAGTATTCAGGTTGAAGTATTTCTGAAATAAACATTTAATTTCTCGTATTGTATTTCGTTAGAACCTCTTCTTGGCTGTAAAAACGTTCTTTTTAGCTAAGGATACCATATAAATGCTTGCAGAAAGTGTGGTAGACCTTTTATGAACACATATCATAAGGGTATAGATGAATTGAACATACTGTGTTGTTTACACAAGCAGATATGTTATGATCTTATTTGGCCATTTTGATCTTATTACAATCTTGACAACCTTCACACAATTTTGATAAGACTGTGTAAGATATTCAGTCGTTTTTGCAAGATAATTGCTTCCAAGGACGATCAAGAACTGTTCAGTTAATCAAGATCAAACAAGATATCTGCACTCAAGATGCGTTAAGCTTATTCAGATCAAAAAAGATCAAATCGGGATCTTGTTTGATCTTAGCAAACTTAAATCGTATTGATTGTTCCTGAACGCAATTAACAAGTGAATCTTATTTGATCTTAAACTATCTTAACATGTCTTGATCGTCCTTAAAATCAATTATTTTGAAAACTTACTTAAAAATCTTACACTGTAAAGATCAAAACATATTTGCTAGTTTTAATAACCACAGGAGGCATATTAGATGACTGGAAATGGTATTCACTGGCGTTGACCAGTCTGTCATACATGTAGAATTTCAGAACACAATATACACAATAGACAAAAGTCAAGCATAAACAACGATTGGAACCCGGGGCAGTTGCTCGCTTGTAAAGACCAGTTGTATGGTTACACCGGTTTAGGGACACCAAATCCTCCTCTTTCATTGTCCTGTTCCCTATAGTATAATAAACATGTGAATAAAACCAATTTAGGTAGACTACCGATCACAAGACCACACTCTTGAACCATAAAGGAATGAGATTAAGCGGAAATTAGGAAAGAACTGTCAAAAACTGTTTTTCGATTAACTTTTGGCTACAGCAAGGAGCCTGGTCTGCAAAAGTTTAGTCATTATTTATTTCAGTAGAAAAAGTTAGATAGCTCGGTCCAAAAGTGAGCATTTTGAAATCAAAGTTTGCTTTATCTATTTGCAATTCTTTAACATAAATGATATCGACACAATCTAATATCTAAATTGTTAATGGTAGCAATATCAAAATACCCGCTTTTATCATTGAAAATTAAAATTGAAATGTTATGTCTGTCTATAATGGTTTAATATTCTGTATGGTAATTACAAAATATTACTAAATTTTAAGTTCCGAGTTATAACTTAGTGATATCAAAACCTCAGAAAATCCAATCGTTTAACATTGCAGTCTCATGAATATATTTACCTACTTATTCCATTATATTATAATTTCCATTTAACCATATAATTCTATTTATAGGGGATAATAGTGCTAAGTTTTCACACAAAAGATGGAAGTTTTTTTCTTCTTTCTTCTCAAACTTCAGAGCAACTGCAATTAAGTAGAAAATTTATTTCATCTTCTACCTCAATAGAATTTCATACATGAAGTTTACAAAATTCGATTACTAACAAGGACAAGGGACATTTTTTTTCATTCCCGTTTTAATATCTTACTGGTGGGAACTTATTCCAAAGGCTGTTAGACATTTTCTAATCTCTTTGCTCATTATGAATGACAAATACCATTTAAAAAAGTGCATAAGTGCGTAGTTTCAATGTTTGGTTATTGGTGCTCTCTGATATTTACATCAGCCTAAAGTTTTCATGTATCTGTACTAATTTATCCTCTAAGATTTGTATCAAATCATCGTTTAAAATCATATTTTTTATCTATGCTGATAGTTTTTGTGTAGCAGCCCACTTCATATTGACTGTATAGCTACATAAAACCACCGAACAAAATGCTATTTATGTGTACGAAGCACAATAAGTGAATTAAATTAATAAAAATCCTTTTGATATTAGTTTTTCTCTGTTCTGTTGTTTTCAATTTTTATTCCCATATATTTTTGTAACTTCTTCTTTTTGTTGTTTCTGTTTGTTTTTTATACCCCGCCACACATAGTGGCGAGGTATTATGTGATACCCCAAGTCGTGTGTCCGTCCGTCCGTCTGTCTGTCCGTGTGTCTGTCCGTCCGTCCCCCGAAGGTTTCCGACTGATAACTTGTGAACGAAATAACATAAGGTCTTCAAACTTGGTATGTAACTTCTTTACCACAAAACTCAGGCAGAGTTCGATTTTGGGTTCAGAGGGCCAAGGGGTTCTGGAGTTATGCCCCTTGAAACTTTGATATTTTGCGAATTCTAGGGTTTCCGACTGATAACTTGTGAATGAAATAATGTATTGTCTTCAAACTTAGTATGTAACTTGTAAACCACAAAACTCAGGCCAAGTTCGATTTCGGGTTCAGAGGTCCAAGGGGTTCTGGAGTTATGCCCCTTGAAACTTTGAAACTTTGCGAATTTTAGGGTTTCCGACTGATAACTTGTGAATGAAATAATATATTGTCGTCTAACTTGGTACATAACTTGTATTCCACAAAACTCAGGCCAAGTTCGATTTCGGGTTCAGAGGTCTAAGGGGTTCTGGAGTTATGCCCCTTGAAACTTTGAAATTTTGCGAATTTTAGGGTTTCCGACTAATAACTTGTGAATGAAATAATATATTGTCTTCAAACTTGGTATGTAACTTGTATACCACAAAACTCAGGCCAAGTATGATTTTTGGTTCAGATGTTCAAGGGTTTCTGGAGTTATGTCCCTTGAAACTACTATTTTTAATTAAATCGCGTACTAGTATATTGATATTTTGTGTTATCCAGTGTGTTGAGCTATCAAGTAATTCTTGAAATATTATTTTCTTTTCGACAGAATATGTAAACAATCTTAAGCACCTTATTTAAATGTTCATTGGCCTAACTGCTTCTTTGCAATGTAAAAATGACTCTTACTACATTAAATCTTTGACAAAATAAGAACAATGCTTAAAACAAAGGATTATATAAAAGATCGGTATGCCTTTCCTGATTGTAGTAAATTCTGACTTTTCTGATGTAGAGAGAGAAAAGGTAAAAAAAAATCTTACTAAGTAAATTGAAATCTGATGTTTTATTTTAATAGATTGTTAGTACCTATCTTTTTCGATGTTTGGAAACAAATGACTCGCCCCTATCAACATATTAAGGTTATTTGTTATGCTGCCTCAGTTTTGTTGAATCATTAGGATTGATTATTGATGAATGAGTCACAAACTCTCAAATCAATTTTTTTAGCCAAATTTACCTTATAGACCGATCATTTAACTTGAAAAAGAGGGGAGGGGGCTATGTTTTTTTCCAAAAATATTTTTCAGCTGATTTTCTGTGAAAAAATATTTTGGCTGCCAAAATTAGGAAAAAAAATATTCTGAAGATGGCTTTCTGCCCCCAAAAAATAGTGCTAATTTTGAAAAAAATATTTTTCTGATACAAGTAAAACAAATAAATAAAGTCGCGCGATAAATTTTCTGTTCAGAAAAAAAA
>MJUU01027464.1:53455-75238 GCA_002080025.1 Modiolus philippinarum
AAAAAAAACATACCCCCACCTTTCAAGTTAAATGGTCCGTCACTCAGAATATTTAAATTGTATTCTTAATTGATATCATACAAGTATTTACACGAAATACGCATTATGTACCTTTTATCACTCATCAACTCTGTTTTTAACATCTGCAGGAAAAATGTTGTCTGTTAAATTAAGAGAAATTAATTGTATTGCAAGCTGTTGACTATCAAATTTCAAGTTAAGGGGTACTAAACATTGAAGATCGAGATACGAACTAACTTGAATGTTCCGAAATTCAGAACTTGTAATTATTGTCTTTCAAGGATAAAAATTGTTCAGTACTCCAAAAAGCCTTATATAAAATCTTTACTCTGCCATTTCTCGTTTGCCTACTTTCAACGTTTTCTTAGTATATTATTTTATTATACGACCGCGAAAAATTTGAGGTCGTACAATGGTATGGCGCTGTCGTCGTTGTCGTTGTCGTTGTCGTCGTCGTCTGTAGACACATTTGTTTTTGGCCAATAACTTAAGTTCCAGTTGATCAATCCTTATGAAATTTTCACACAATGTTCCTTGGCACAAAAGGAGGACTTCAAATGGTTTTGGAATTTGTGGCCCCTCCCGTTTCTTAAAAAGGGGCCAAAAAGGGCAAAATTGGGTGTTTTAAATAATTGGCTGTAGAATTGTTATTATTTATCAGATTTTGATGAGTGTTCATGAGATAAATGGGGCACAAAAGGGGCAAATCTCAAAAAATTTATTTTTTTTATTTCTAGTCGGATTTTAATGTATTTTTTAACAGATTCCTTGTGAAATGAACATAACGCTGAAGTTTTAGGTTTTTGATAACTTGGTTTCCTTTCCGAGCTGTGAGGGGCCAAACAGGGCCAAGATTGCAAATGTGCAGATTACGTTAAATTTTATTATTTCTATCTGATTTCGATGGGATTTTTTCTTTACATTCCTCCAGTCTTAAGCTTTTAGTAGTATGCTACAGATTTTTTGTATCTCTTACCTTTTACAAGCTATAAGAGTCAAAGGGGTCAAAATTGCAATTTTAACAAATGTGTTAAATTTTTATTTCTCATCAGATTACGATGGAATTTTTTTCTTTGGATTCCTCTTGTTGTAAGCTTTCAGAAATATGCCAACAGATTTTGTGTAGCTCTTAACGTTTCTGAGCTAAAGGGGGTCAAAGGAGCCGAAATTGCAATTTTTAAAAATATGTAAAATCTTTATTTTAGTCGGATTTTGCGGGATTTTTTTCTTTGGATTCCTCTTAATGTAAGCTTTAAGTGGTATGTCAAAGAATTTAGCATAACTCTTACAGAGGGATCAAAAGTGCTAATTTTTATGTTCCCTAGTATGTGTCCAGATGATTATTGTGTCAAGCTTCTAATTGTGTCAATCTAGTTACTGTGTCAAGCTCTCTACTGTGTCCACATTCACTTTTGAATTACACTTGCTCAAATTTCAGTGTTCGACATGCTGCGGTCGTATCATGCTGCGCTTGGCGTAGCCCTTTTTTAATGGTATATAGAAATTTAACACTTTCTTCAGGTCAACTGCCGACAACAACACTGGGACAAGAAGAAAATATAAGGGAATTATGACAATGGCAGAAATGACTGAAAGAGGTAAAAACTTTTGTCATGATAAGGGCTAAAAACCTTTGTGAGCACAATTGTGTTCCCTTTATTTCGTTACTGGTCAATTATATTAAGAACCATAAACTAAGATATGTGTAGTAAACAACGGCAGTAGAATACCGAAGGAACAAAGCACAAGATTACACAAATCAAAGTCCAGAGACAAAGCAAAAGCAAGAACACCAAAAGACGGAAGACCAAAGACACCACATGCCCACAAAACACACGAACATTACATATACAACACAAAAAACTGTAGTAAAGGTTTAAGGATTAAATTCTTTTAGACATCTAATGAGTTTTTTTCATTCTTTTTCCAACAAGGTATTTTACCAAATACATTTTTTACTTATGAACTTTATCCCATTTAATTCTTTTCTTTACTTTTAAGGTAAAAACTGATCGTCTTTATAGATTATGAAATTTACATTATTTGTACATGTATCCTGTTGGAAGGGGATTTGCAAAAGATAATTTTGAAAGCTTTTTATTTGCACTCACCTAATCGACCTGCAGATATTTTGTCCTTAAGTGTTTTTTAATTTTTAATATTTTAAGATTTTTCTATACAAGTGTAAGTTTTCATGAAGTTTTGTTCTATAATGTTTATGCGAATGTAGCTGTGCAAATATCGAATTTTTTCCTTTAAATATAAGGTGTAATTAAAAGCATTAAAGACCAGAGCTGGGGTGGTGTTCTCTAAGCTATCTTAGGGATAAGGATAAGACGTGTCCTAAGACCATCTTATTACGTCTTTGTCCTAAGTCGTGTTCTCGAAGCTCTTCTAACTTACAATATTTCACACTTTTCGTCTTAAATTAAGGACACCTAATCAGGTGTCTTCAGATATTATTTCGCCTTTTATTCAATATTTTTCGTAAAAATGAACATGAATCAATACGGACGCATCAATAATCACGTACAATTAAAGAAACTTTGCACGAATTTAAGATTTGAACTCATTGTTTACAAATTATGCTAATAGTTGTCATTTCAAGGCAATCTGTAAATTACAATGCCTTTTCAATAATATTTTACATTTAGACTTGAAATTGTGCACTTCATTATTGCGGATTTGCACGCAAATCGGCAGCTAAGAATTGGAAGCATTTCCTGTGTCTGGCTTATTTTGTTTCCTTCAAGGGCTATAGTTAAGTACTTGCTAGCAAACGTTTTTAAGATATAGTTACATGAAAGGTCTTACTAACAACTGGCTAGCAATATGCGACCTTACATATGATGTTTGCATCGCCATGTACTTTTTAATTCTAACGCGTAAATGCAACGTATTTTTCGTGATATTGGGGTTTACTCCGTGGGTTTACTACCATTCAGCAGTACATGTAAGTGTAAACAAATAAATACGCGATGCCACACATTTAGGATTGTCAACATGAACAGAATATGGTGTATGGTTTTAAACTTATTCATTAGAAGCGATTGTCAACATGAACAGAATATGGTGTGCGTTTTTAACCTGTGCCGAATTGGGGTTCACTACCATTCAGCAGCACATATGTAAGTGTTAACAAATAAATACGCGATGCAACACATTGTTATTCATTAGGAGCGATTGTCAACATGAACAAAATATGGTGTGTGTTTTTAACCTGTGCCGAAAATGACCCGGGAAAAGTGGACGATTCTTTTTTTGTACTACAGGTTAAAATTGTTTTACATTCTTTCTCATTAAAGACTTGACCCATTTGGCACGAGGGTTTACAGGTTATAAATACGTGCAATTTATAACATAAAGATAACAAATAAAATATAATACGATATGATATAATCTATTTCATTTAATGATAATGATAAATGAAAGAAATTAAATTATTCACATGAAAACATAAAATATGTGAAAAAGAATGTGCGCAAATCCTTGGACGAAGCCTAGCGCAGGGACATGCGCAACTCTAGTTTTTACCTGCGTTCAAGCATAGACAAAGATACAAGCTTCTTATCCATCATTTTGCATCAATAATCAAAAGTGACATTCACTTTCTTCATAAAAACTACAAATTACCACCAATCTGTTGGACAAAATAAAAAAACATTTCTATGAAAAACATATGCAGAATTTAAATTCACAGTAATTTCGGTATTTAGTCATTTGTTACCACTGGGTCGATACCACTGCTGGTGGACTGTTAGTCCCCGAGGGTATTCACCACCACAGTAGTCAGTACTTCGGTGCTGACCCGAAAGCCGATTCTATTTAAAACCTTACAATATCTAAATTTTTGTAAATTTTGTTGAAAACTAAGGAGTATCTCCCTCATGCAAAGCTCTGTCCTTAGCTGATTTTGGCTTTACATTTAGACCATATTGGTATTTTGTTCTCTATCAGTTTTTAAACATCTTTGAGTTTATTGTCTTCCAAACGTTTAGATTTTATCTGCACTGAAGAGACATAAGTTGTCGAAATGCGCATATGCAGAATTTAAATTCACAGTAATTTCGGTATTTAGTCATTTCTAAAGTTTTTAATAATTCAGTTGTTAGCTCTCCTGGCTAATGGGTCATGTCAGCTTTTGCCATCATTATGCGTCCATGGTATGTCTTGTCTGTCCTTCAACAATTTCAAAAACAACTGAACAAAATGAACCGAAAAAAGTTTGAATCATCACCAAGGTATAGCTTTTCAAAATTGTGTTTCATTAGATAGTAGAACAAACTTAACCTCAAATGGATGGTTCAGTGAACTGTGTCGCGCTGGCATGTAACCATATAGATCTTGCTATAGACCAAATATAAAATGTAACCATTCCACTGCCAGAATGCCAGAATGCTCATTATAATTAATTAAATGCTGAAAATCGGCAAGTTTTTTTTGGAAAGCTTATACTTGTAAACATGTTAGTAGAGAGAATTAGTAAACAATTTAATAAAATGTTTTTGTCTTCGATCAGTATATTGTAAAAACTTAATTCTGAGAATTAAAATATTACACTTAAGATATGTTTAGGTCATCCTAACATAAGATGCGTCTGAGATAGCGTCGAGACAGAATTTAAGAATGTCACAAGATGACCCTAAGTCCATCCTAAAGTTGGTCACAAGACATGTCTTAGGACGAATCTTAGGATACTTTCGAGAACAGCACCCCTGTTTCCTCCCAACGTTATCGTACACATTACTCCATTATCTGTGAAGTATTGATGATGAGCTGTATGTTTTGATTGTGAATGAGGTTTTGATTATATGAGTAATTAAGGGTGACCCCTTAATAACTTAATAAAATGCAACTGGATCTATGTCGTTATCTGCAGAGATGTAGGCATGTTCTTAGAGACTTATGCAGGTTGGTTAATACATCCCTTTGTTGGTTTTTGATTAATTGCAGCCAACTTCCTATGTTTCACAAAAATCCCTACAAACACCGATCTACTTCGGCAACGAGTAACTGTTCTCTCACTAATTTATCCATCCATTTAACCGTGTTTTTTTATTATTGGAGTGTAAAAAATTCTATTGAAGTTTTAGATAAATTAAAATCAATAAAAAGACCAGTTTCATCTAATGTAATGACAGTAATGATTTTTATACAAGCCTTCCGCATAATTTGATTAAATACCAAATCAGGACAACTTATTAAATGGTCTTAAAAATTCTACAGGTCTGCAGTTCATTTTGTTGTAACAAAAAGCAAGTATTCCTCACTGATGTCACTAACAACACTCATTGTTCCTGGACTTGCGATGGTATGAACAAAACACTGAATCTTTTACTAAACAACATTTTTGTTCATTTTTGCAACATTGTTAATCAACAGGTCATTGGAATTCCTTGTGCACCTCTAATTGCATATCGTTTTCTGTTCAGTTACAAAGGGGACTTAATGAAAAAAGAAAACCCACAAAAATGAACCGATCAAACAGCGTTAAACTAATTTCTGTTTTCAATGATAACAGCAGGTATAATGACGATATCCTTACTATTGACAATCCACAGATTTTAGATTGTGAACCTCATCCACGCACAAGAACGGAAACTGAAGAAAGCAAACAACAAATCTAAATTCTTCCCTCTTCTGACTCTAGTAAAATTACACTTAAATATATAAAAAAGGGATAATTTTTATTTCACTATGATTAATTTCCCTATGCTTGACGGCAACGTTCATCTATAGCCCCATCCTATGCGGTGTATATATATATCTCAATTGGTACGATTCCCATGCGTTTGTTCTATTCCTGCCGACTGAAATGAAAGTAATCTTACTTTCACCTGTGTCAACCAAATTTTCAAAACAAGGTTACAGATTTCATAAATTGCTAAACACATTTAATAAGTTAATAGAAAATATCAACATTCGAAATCGAAATATGGAGTTAATCGTAAACACCTTATTATTTTTGTATTTGAATTGATTTATATCGATAATTTTACACGATACCGGTATTACCTTCAGATTTTTCTCTGTTTTAGATTACCTCAGTGAAAAGAATGTACATTCACTTTGTGAATGGGGAGCTATTGCATCACAATCAAAACTTGAAGGTAACATTTATCATTAGTATAATCTGTCGTAAATGAAAAAGAAACAGAACATGCTTAGCAAAAATACAAAATAATGCAGGAAAACTACGATTTACTAATGTTGACAGTGTCCGTTGATTTAAGCTTTGTCTGTTGTTAGCGACATAATTCCATAGCAACCAGACAAATACCATCTGTTGTATTGGAAACATGAAGGATTTAACAGCACATTCCCATTATATTTATACCTTAACAGATAAAAATACAAAATTTGAACCTTTTCTTGTGTCATTGAGTTTCTGTTCTATCGTTTTTAATCGACCTTCCTAAAAATAAAAAAAAATCAATAGAAAAGATAACAGGAACCACCTGCAATGACCGAAAATCAGAATAACATGTTGCAATCAATCAGGAAACTACACAAGAAAAAAACCAATAAAACTACAAAAGACAAATACTAGTATTAACAACATGAACTCCTGATTGCAGGACCTGGTGCCGACGCTAGTGGCAGCGTTAAACCGGTTTATGAGTACCCAACCCCCCTTTCTCTATCCCGTTTTCCTATAGTATAATAAACATTGGAATAAAACCCAATACAGGTAGGAGACTACTAACTCTATGACTACTTGAAAAGGAAAGTGTAGGAAAAAACGTAATTTTGAAAGATCGGTCAAGGAATGTTCACTGCACTAAATAAATAAGAAGATAACAGGAAAACCTACAATGACCGACAAACACAATGACATGCTGAACAGAACTTAAAAGTTTTGACAAGTGACGTTGAATTGTAAAATTGTCATATACAGCTGAAACAAAACCATATGTATATGCATTCATTTTTTATGTGTTGTTTGTTATAGGTTGATGCTTTGTATCTTGAACTGCAAGATCCCAATTTTATTTTCGAGCAAGAGGATTAATTTTTCTTTAATGCATTTGAATTTTTGTTTTGTTATCTGTCAGATTTTTTACACCTTTTGATTTTCCTCTTCCGATTTCGGGGTTCTGCAATGAACAGACATAACTAGTCCAAATAACCACCTACGGAATCTTAACTACAACCTAGGAACTGAAATACTGAGCGAGTTAATTATGCTAGAAAAATATAATATATGTTATTATTTAAATGTTTAATATGTTTTGCCTTCAAATCCAACAAAAGATATAATTCAACTACAAATATAAAACAAAATCTTGCTAAATCTAAAGGGCAGTTGATTTGGCCCAAGATTCCAGTGATTTTCTAAGTTGCGCCTCAAGATTATTTTTCATGTTCGTTTCAAAGTTGAAATATCATTTACAGAAAAAATGCAAAAGTTAGAACCAATGACGTCACAAAAGCTACAGTTTTGATGTAATGAAAATGCTACTTTTGATCATTTTCATAGAAATATAGCAAATCTGGCAGATTTTGGAACAGTTTTCCTAACCGGAAATATCGAGCAAATTCAAGACCCAATAAGATAATTTACCAACTTATTGATGAATTGATCCTCTCATATAAATATTTTTGTGGTTCTTGCATGTGCTCTATATTTCCTATACAGAAAAAGTAGTCAAAATTGGTTAAATTTGTCTTTTTTCGACAAAATCTTCAATTTGTCCCTTCTTCTACACTCAAAAATTCAGTAATGATACAACAATATTTGAAAAATGTTACTGTTTGCTGAAAAGCCTTACCCATAGAATATTTCAATGAGAAAATTGTATGAATTCAACCAAAATCATTTTTCAGGTCAAATAAGGACCTTGCTGCCCCTACCCCTTTCAGAAAAATTTTGTTGAAAACTTAGGAGTATCTCCCTCTAGCACAGATCTTAGCTGATTTGATCTTTCCTATTTAGACCGTATTGGTAATTTGTTCTCCTACAGCGTCTACAGCCTTTTCTAGATTTCAAAATGTTTTGATATTATTGACATTGAGTGTAAAAATGGCCATATGCAGAGGGTAAATTCACAGGAACTTCTGTATTTTATCATTGAAAAGTGGGTATTAAAACAAGCAAATATTATTGTAGTTATATAATTATCAATGTTAGAATACCTGTATTTTTACAGTGGCTATGAACTTGCTGTGCTTCTCAATTAATATTTTTATGCTATAACTAATGTGGTCATTTTGTGAACATATATTTGTTCCACCTGACAAAAGTTCCATTGGAACAAATATTTAACATTGGCATAATATTTCTTCCTTTTTGGAACAAATTTTATGTAATATTCTTTCCTTTGGCACAAATCTTATGGTGGAATTTATATTCTGTTTCACTCTGGCCTCCGAATTATTGTTGCATCCATCACTGTTAAAACTATACTTAAGCATAAACCATGGTGACACGGAACATGGAAATGATTTCAAACATATTTATACTACTTTCAAACCGATAAGTTCAAGATTCATCATACATTGTTACAAAACTTCATATTTTTAGCCGATATTAATATGGATACTTCGAGGTGTACGTATTACCATGATATGAGATTCGCCACATTTTCGTATCATCATAGCACAAACGGTGACAAGATGGTCACAAAAAAGTCTATCAGTGAAAATGACCACCGAAACTTCTTATTTTGAAACTATATATATATTTTTTAATTTTTAACTTTTATTATTGCAGTGGTTCATAAACTGGTATCAAGTCTGGATAGGATAAGCCCTAGAGGTCACAACTATATAATTTTGATGGACGTTTCTGAAAGTATGAGAGGGGAAAAGTTCAAGTCAATGAAAAGGGCAGCAATTGAATATATTGATGGTATGTTCGGAATAAAGCAAGCATGACTGTGATTGGCAAAATTTGATTGGTATTACTTTCTTAATAATTGAAAAAAAAACGAAAATGGTTGATTGAAGTTAAAATATAACGCAATCACTTTGCATATTTTTATATATCGCTCCAAATGTAGTATACAATTTTACCCTAGTTATTCAAGGAAAAGAAAAATATTTAGCCCAGTCCTTTAATTTCAGCTTCCGCGATATAGACGATGTACTTTCGCTTAATAATCCTAAATTTCAGGAGTATTTACATCACATCTATCCCAATGAGCTTGAAATTAAAGAAACAACTGAAACACCTACATCAGCTTCGTACCTATCTCTGTTATTGTATATTGACGAAGATGGACGTTTGAAGTCTAAGCTGTATGATAAGCGTGATGATTTTAATTTCCCAATTGTGAACTTCCCTTTCTTAGCAGCAATATACCTACCTCTCCAGCCTATGGAGTGTACATTTCACAGTTGATTCGTTACTGTCGAGCGTGTAGTTTGTACAGTGATTTTTTGAACAGAGCAAAAACACTGTTCCAAAAGCTGCTTAGTCAGGGATTTGTTCAACCTATGTTAATTTCATCCCTCAAGAAATTCTATGGCCGTCACCAAAACATCATAAAGTGTCAGTATCCCAAATGAAAGTGGACATTTTCAGCTAGATTCACGTCTTCCCGGATTCGACTTCCGACTTTGACGTTTTCCTGGATTGACCCACTCACAGTGTGACGTGTGCTGTTAACATAGCAGGACATGCTGACCCCACCTGATGTCACTCTCAGTTTCACTGGAGTTCACACTGTGAGTGCTGTGTTTTGAATGTTGTGAATTCTGTTTCTGTGCTTTGTGTCTGTCTAGCGTCGTTGTTTTGTGTCTGGTGTCATTGTTTTCTGTGTTCTCGTTTTGGCCATGCCTTTGGACTTCGATTTTTGTAAATTTCACTCCTTTGTTCCTTTGGTATTCTACTGCAGTTGTTTCCGTCATTTCATCACTCTATGTGGCACGGGATAGTCACAAAAAAGTTTAAATACGAAGTATTTTGTACAAAAATGCAGTTTCCGATTGTAATACCTCTGTATTTTGCACGAAGACGAGGATTTCTGATTGCAAAACATGATAATTTGCACAAAAGTGTCGTTTCCGATTGGAATCGGAACAATGAGTTTATATAGGAAGTAAAATTTTGTTATCAAAGGAGTTATTTGTTATTGGAAGTGAATTATTTAGACCATTGAGAAACGAGAAACGCAACTGGAAATAGATATTCTAAGTTTGGCCTCAGAAACAGAAATTCCAATTAAAAGGTTTAAAAATTTAAGGTAAACCAATTAAAAATGTTTTTTGATATAACTGTCTTTTCCTATTCAGCTTTTGTAACTGACAATTCAATATTCGATTTAAATTTCATAAGTTATCCGTTTAACAGTGTGTCCCAGCAATGTCAAAACAGAAGGTTTCATGTACAGTCATTTTGGAGCAGCAGATCATGGAAGGGTTCCCGTCTGGTCAAATGCACTTAAACCTATTGAATTTTGTCGTTTAAGATATACAATTTAAATTTCAGACATGAAAATTGACCAGTATTTTTCATATCCTGCATATATGTTATCTTTTTAGTAGTAAGGAAAAAAAAACATATTTTTTCAAGAACCACACTGGTTTGAATAAAACGTACACTTTGAGATGTTAGAATTTTTAATCGACAATATTTTTGTCGAATTCGGAGGTCGCATTTTCCTTCAGGCAATATGTATTGGTTTAAACTTATTTTATTTGCATAAATAAATACAAAGAGGATCAGACACTTTTTTAGTTTGTATGTGGCCAAGTTTGTACAAGGGCTAACACAAAGAAAACGAAAAAACATTCAGCACAGTTCTTTAATTTCAGCTCCCTCTACATAGACGATAAACTTTCTCTTATTAATCTTAATCTCCTGGAATATTTACATCAGATCTGTTCCAAATGGCTTGCAATAAACGAAAAGTGATACACCTATTTCAGCTTCACACCTAGATCTTTCGTTGTATATTGACGAAGATGTACATTTGAAATCTAAGCTATATGATTTTTTAACTTCCCAAATTTTACAGTTGATTTGTTACCATCAGCCATGTAATTGTTACAGTGATTTTCTGAATAGGGCAAAAATACTCTTCCAAAAGCTGATTAGGCAAGGATTTCAATTGTTCAGCCTGTTAATTTTATCCTTAACGAAATTCTTTGTCCGTCACCATAACATCATTTAAAGATATGACTCGTTGATGTCTCAAATGGAAGCGGACAATTTCAGCTAGATTCACACCTCCCCTGATTTACCTTGCGTTTTATAGAAATTTAATGTTTTTATCAAAGTTTTAACCTCTGAAAAAAGTATTGCACTCGGTGGATGTCCTTGGAACTGGATTTGGCCTCCTATTTCGAAAATTTTGGTAATGAGTACTTCTTTTCTTACTACTTTTTGATTATGGTTTTCCATATTATTTTTCTAATGCTGCTGATTAGAGGTTACTCCTTGAAACCCGTGTACAGTATAACGAAAATTTGTTTATTATGCAACTTCCATTTTTTTTGTACCGATTTTGACTTTTTCCTAGATTGACTCACAGTATAATGGGAGCTATTACCAGAACAGGACATGCTTACCCTTTCGGACCATCAGATGTCGCTCTCGGTTTTTATCTGAGTTCACACTGTTTTTGCTTAAGTTTGTTTTGTGTTGTCTTGTGAATTATACTGTTAAATTTCAGTGTTGTCTTTAATAGTGCTGTTGGTGGTACTGATTTGTCCTTGCTAATTTTTGAATGCTAAAGTGATTACCAAAACTTTTCAAAATTTTACCTTGGTACAGTTTACGGTTTAGAGAAGTTACATGTATAGTGTATTTTTATTGGTTTTGGGCTAGGGTTAGAAATTACATGAACCAATCAGTTAAAAACTGATCTTTCATAAAACTATATGCTTCACTGATAACGCTGTTAAAAAGGCAGGGCATGATTACCCTCCGGAGCACTCTCAATTTCATTGGAGTTCACACTGAGTGCCTTGGTTTTGAATGCTGTGTTTTTTCTGAACTTTGTCTAAGGTCATTGTTTTCTGTGTATTCATAGTAACTTCGGTATTTTGTTATTTGCATATATGTATTAATCCATTAAAGATCATAATGTTGGAAATTTACCACCAACATGCAGTTTTCGTGTTTATATAGCCCCTGTGCCACACGACTTATATAACATTCATTTTTTCCAGAGATGTGTAAATTAAGTATCTATGTTATAAATCCGGGTCTTGCGAAATTACTTTAAACTCTCAATTTAACCAGTCGGGATAATTCAATGACCTGCGAATCTGTTGTTCGTGTGCACTCCAAAACAATCTGTTGAATTGGTCATATGTATTTTGTTATTTGTTACCACTGGGTCGATGCCACTGCTGGTGCTCTGTTAGTCCAAGAGGGTATTCACCAGCTCACTAGTCAGTACTTCGATGCTAACCCGAAAGCCGATTTTTTTTTTTGATATTTGCAATATCTAGAGTATCTCCCTCATGCAAAGCTCTGTCTTGAGCTGATTTTGGCTTTCCATTTAGATCATATTTGCTTATTTGTTCTCTCTCAGTTTTTAAACATCTTTGAGTTTATGGTTTCCATATTTAAAAATTTTTCTGCAAGAAGTTAAATATACAGTAACATCGGTATTTTGTTATTTGCTACCACTGGGTCGATGCCACTGCTGGTGGACTCTTAGTCGCCGAGGATATTCACCAGCCCAGTAGTCAATACTTCGGTGCTGACCCGAAAGCTCATTTTATTTGGAAACTTGCAATATCTAAATTTTAGTAAATTTGTTTGAAAACTAAGGAGTATCTCACTCATGAAAAGCTCTGTCCTTAGCTGATTTTTTTCTATCCATTTAGATCATATTTGGTTATTTGTTCTCTATCACTTTTTAAACATCTTTGAGTTTATGGTCTTCCAAATGTTTAAAATTTATCTGCACTGAAGAAAACATAAATTGTCGAAATGGCCATATGCAGAACCTAAATTTACAGTAACTTAGGTATTTTGTTATTTGAAATATCACAATACATAAATAATAAATAATAAAATTGTCAATTTCGAATGTTTAATAGAAAGAGTCAATTACTGTAAAAAAAAAAGGTTTTGATTGATCACTTTAAATTCTGAATTGCAGTTTCCGTTGGGGCTTGGATCGACTTTGAATAACTAATTTTGATTTCCATTTCTAATTTCTCATTGGCTGAAACTTTAATTTTTTTTTTCGATTTAAACTGATATTTTCTATTCCGTTTCCGATTCTGCAGTTTTCAGGAAAATTTTCGTCGGGCTGTTCTTATTACACGCTTTGTAAAGTCATACTATATTGTTATTAATCAAATTTATTGAATAGGTTGGGCGTGGCTTAATTTTCTCTGTCTTGAAGGTAAGATTAAAACGAATATTACCGATATAATTGAACATTGACCATTCAGGTCAATTAAATAGAGTAATAGAAGCATATGCGGACCTGTCCGAATACTAATTCCTGTTTTTATCAACTTAGTGTATTTTTGACACTTTTTGCACCATACAGTGATTTTGTCCATTTTTCTTTGCAGTGGTAAAAGATACAAAATTGAAATTTTGTCACAAACTTTGTAAAGCCATTCAATTGTGCGGAACGCATTTCAGACATTTGGGTGGCTACATTTTGTTTATTTCTTGGGAATTTATATGTTGGGTTAATACTTGTATTATGTCCGCACCTGTTTTGTGTCCAAACACGCTTAAATTTGCACTCACCATATTAATATAGGGTTTAATTCAGATCTTTCCCTCTACAACTAAAGTTGTTTTTCCTCTATCGGATTTGACTTCACTACCGGAGTTGACATGTTCAACACGGCGGGTGTCTTATAAGAAGCAGGAGTCCGTGTTGTTCATCTGTATGTGTGTCTTCATTTTTCCTTTTTTGTCCCGTACTCAAGTGGTGTCCTTGTTTCTTAGTGTATCCGATGTTGCCTTTGTCCATGGATTGTTCTTTCTTTGACTGACGGTTCGGTTCTCACTTACTTTAATGAGCGAGAGAATTCGAGACTAATCTGGCAGCAATTCGGCGACAGTTCTTGTTATCATCGTTTCTACAACAGAGAAAAAGTTTAACGTCATTTATATAAATCTTAAACAGACAGTTTTAGTTGTGTTTGAGATTTCATCTTTTTTCTATCTTTTCTTTTTTGTGAAAAACAAAATAATACATAGCCATCATTAAGTGCAATATCTTTTATGCCATAAATTAAACATGACGACAGAACATGACTTGAAGGCGTATGCAAGTGGCATGTTCTACAAATAAGAAAGGATGCAAAGCGAAGAAACTGACGGAAAACAGTCGTTCCTGTAGTCAACTAGGAAGCTCGTTTCTTTGACCACAATTTTTGAAATTTTGTTTGAAACTAAGAAGTATCTCCTTCATGCAAAGGTCTTTGCTTAGCTGATTTTTGGCTTTTTATTTATATCATATTGGTTGTTCTTTATCAGTTTTTTAACATCTTTGATTTTATGCTCTTCCAAATGCTAAGATTTAATCTGAACTGAAGGGATATAAGTTGTCGAAATAGCCTTATGCAGAAACTAAATTTACAACAGGTTCGGTATTTAGTTGATGGTTACCACTTGATTGATGTCTCTGCTGGTGGACTGTTAGTCCTGGATTGTATTTGCCAGCCTATTAATCAGTACAGTGGGGTGCAGACATAGCCTCTCATAAAGTTAACTTGAAGCAGTCATAAAAGCTCCTCTAATTAAACTTAGAACAGGTATCAAGTCTGCTCTAGAACAGCCCTAAGTCTGCTCTGGAATCCTGACCGCTCTGACCAGTCATGGTCATAGCCAGAATCATGACCGTTCTGGTCAGAGCCATGACTGGTCTGACCTGTTCTACCCATGACCAGAACAGACTTTGCAAGACCGGTCATGGCCAGAGCAGACTTAGATAGAACGGTCATGGCCAGAACAGTCTTAGGTAGAACGGTCATGGCTAAAGCAGTCTTAGGGAGAACGACCATGGCTAGAACAGACATGATGATTCTAGGACCAGAGGAGCAGACAGGATTCCAAGACTGTTCAAAGTCTGCTCCAAGTTAACTTGAAGTTAACTTTGAGCTGTTCTCATGACTGCTTTCAAAGTTAACTTGGACAAGAGTTTATGTCAGTACCCCACTGTACTCTGTTGATGACCCAAAAGCCGATTTTATTTGGAATGTTATAATATCTATATTTTTGTAAACTTTGTTGAAAACTAAGGAGTATCTCCCTTATGCAACGCTCTGTTCTTAGCTGATTTTCATTTAGATCATATGGGTTATTTGTTCTCTATCAATTTTTACACATCTTTGATTTTATGGTCTTCCATATGTTAAGATTTAATCTGCACTGAAGAGATATATTTTGTCGGGATGGCCGAATGTAAAAGCTAAATTTACAGTAGGTTTAGTATTTTGTTGAATGTTACCACTTGGTATATGGAGTGTATAACCCCTTTTTGGGGCTCGGGACTTTGACCTTATTTTGGGCGTACTTTTGACTTGACTACTTGAGTCCATGGACTCCACGAACTCAAAAGTCGTAGCATTTTGGACTTGTACTTCAAATTACAAAAAAAACAATAAAAAAAACTGGACTCCGGAATTAATCTCAAATTGTTGGTGTACTCTGGATTCAAGAGGGTAGGGGGTTATACCCTCTTAATGCCTCTTCTGGTAAACTTTTAGTCCCTGGGGGTATTAACAAGCCCCGTAATCAGTACTTTATTCAATTGATATTTACTGAGTTTATATAAATTCTAAAACCAAAGGATTAACTCCCCCCATCGTAGTTTTGTCCTTGGCTATATTTGATATTGCTAATTATTCGGATTTCGTTTGGTTTTGTGCATTTTGGAGTTGTGGATTTCCTTTGTTTGGGTTCTGGTGCTGCTGGTGAGGAATTGATTTCCGAAATGGCCATACATCTCATTACAATTATTACAGTTGGAGTTAACTCTCATGTTCATTTACTCCATATCTTTTCGTATAATATTTGGAATGTTACAATATCTGAATTTTTGTAAATTTTGTTGAAAACTTAGGAGTATCTCTTTCACGCAACGCCCTGTTTAATCTGCACTAAAGAGACATAGGTTGTCGAAATGGCCATATGCAGAAACCAAATTTACAGTAAGTTCGGTATTTAGATGACTGTAATCTAATGATGTATGAATTTTGTAACAAAACAGACCAATATAAATACAATTTATCAAAGGTGCGAAATGTTAAAAATATTCATTGTGTAAATTGTAAGATGTTCATGTTCACCTCACGTACAAAAAAGATGTATTATTTATCTGAAGCGCCACCACATTTAAATGGCATTTGATAAGGATTTTGAGTAATTCATTATTACTTGTATGCATTTCAAGGTCTTGAAACGACAAACTTAGAAGACAGCAAACGTGACAACGTAGGATTGGCATGTTTTGGAGAAGAAACGAAGCTTATTTTACCACCTCTTACAGACTATGATGAAATTAAGTCTCAGATTGGTAATTAGTAGTTGAAATTTCCTCTTTTACTTCTTGACTCTTTCATATATGTTGCAATTTCGTATATCTGAAATGTACTTTTTGAAGATATACATTTGTACTTAAGATTCTTTGTTTAGAGTAACAAACTCTGTTCTAGTGCAATAATAAATATCAAATGAGGGTCGATGTAATAACAATATTGTCCATAGCTGAAAACCAAAGGGAAAGAGACAAAACAGTTGCAAACCCATCGGAAAGAATATCAACCTCAATGTACCCGACTTTGTTCATAAATCTCAAAAGAAATGGTGGGTAATACCAGTTTAATGGAGCGCTAAACCTCCCATTTCGTGGCTTCAGTGTCCGGTAGCAACTCAACAGCAAGTGTTATTGAAAGGTAGACAGTGAAAAGAGTGTTCATCTTAGTACTAAGTACAAATGACTGTTGAATCACACTTCAAATTTCTCCAGAAGGGATTGTTATCTATTAAACAACTTTTTTTAATGATCGCATTTGACGGATTTGTTGAAGCCTCGAAAAAAGGTGGTCATAGAGATTTAAAAATATGCCAAATGAGAAAGTCTGCATAACAGTTGCTAGCTGTCATGTAAACTCTTTCTTTTAAATTGGTTTTTAAAATAAAATGTGGAGTTTTAGCTCATACAATACATGTAATTTTTTTTTAGTCGGCAAAAAGTTTTTGAATGACACCTTTAATTCATAAGTTTAGTTTATCACGAGGAAGCATGGAATTAAGTTATTAAAAATGCACAACTAAAATGGGAAAATGATTATGACTACCATATAAATTGGTCTGTTATCTGGAGTACAATACAATATTTAGGCATAAAAAATAAAATAAGCGAATTTCATTGGAAAACGGTTCATAATATTATATACACGGAATATCGGCTAAAAAAAATCGGAATATCACAAACTAATGACCACTGTCACTTTTGCAAACATCATTTTGAAACGATCGATCACTTGTTTTATAATTGTAAGAAAATTTATCCTTTCATAGAGTATGTAAATACACTTCTGTCTGTATGTGAAGCAACGGAAAATTTTATTATACGAGAAAAATACATGATTCTGGGATTCTACGATGGAGGGCAAAAAGGGGTAATGATTGCAAACATGATATTAGCTGTAGCAAAATGGGTGGTGTGGAAATTAAGAAATAAAATCAAGTATGAAAGCTCAAACGTTACCTTCATTCAGTTAAAAAATAAATTTATTTATGAATTGAGAGACAACCTAAATATCAGGTTAAGAAATAAGCATATAATCAAACCTAATATAAACACAGAAATTAATAACTTGATTAATTATATAAATCAGTAATACATGTAAAATATAGCACTCACCAACCACGTGGTTTACATGTTAATTTTGATGTATATCCTGTGGTCAACAAAAAGGTGTACCCGAATAAGAATTTTTGAATAGGTATCAATAAATGTGGATTTACTTTTTATAGTGTATTTGACACCCTCGATCGGATACACATATGTAATTCAGGGACCCTTGGTGGTTAAACCTGTGACACCAAGGTGCAATGTAAACAGGAAATTGTTGAATAAAATGTGTTGATTTAAAAAAAAATATGAAAAATGAAATGAGAGAATGTATTTTAGAAAATGAACTAGTTTTGTTATGTTATGCTTGTTGACAACCCCGCATCCATCAAAAATAATGAAATAAAGGGGATGGAAGTGGCGTTTTCCGACATTCAGCAAGTGAATTCCCCTTAAACCGGTGCTTGGGGTCGTATTGAGCTTACTGTGAGGTAAGAGCGTTTGCTCTTTGTTGAAGGCCTCATAGTGACTTCAAGATGAAGAACAACAATCAAAGCGTTGTCCCATTTGCTTAATCTTACCACGTATTTATANGGATTTTGTCCCATGTACATTTGCTCCATATCCCTTCATTTGTTTAGTACTTTTCTCTAGAAATACATGATAAAATCAAGCAATGGAACAACGCTTTTATCGTTCTTCTTCATCTTGAAGTCAACATGAGGCCTTCAACAATGAGTTTTGATCATACCCGATAGCCAGTTCGACCAATACGCCTTTAATAAAGACACACACGAGCTCCTATTCCGCAAATCCCACATCCTTTAGATAAGAATATTGACATTGAAAATATATTTGGCTTATTTCTGAATAAATAACATTCGATTTCATCACAATATTTCTGAGAGATTGTTGATACAACAATGCCATATCTAGATTTATAGTAATTGTCTTCATAGGAAAACTAAAGCCAGGTGGCCCATCTCCATTGGCTGCAGGATTATTAATGGCAGTATCAGGATTTGTTCAATGTAAGTAAAAAAAAAATTTCTTACATTATTGTTTTGCAGTGATATTTTTGTAATTGATTTATCTAGTTAGTGGGCATCGGCCAAATACTAGTATGTTACAATGATTTAATTATTAAGGAAAATAGTCACTTTTAAACGACTACTAAAA
The DNA here is from genome assembly GCA_002080025.1 of Modiolus philippinarum. Classification (NCBI taxonomy): domain Eukaryota; kingdom Metazoa; phylum Mollusca; class Bivalvia; order Mytilida; family Modiolidae; genus Modiolus; species Modiolus philippinarum. Next base: position 72,388 of record MJUU01027464.1, read on the forward strand.
CTTGCGTCTTTGGACAGCATTATTTTGATACTAGTGGACGGACCATTATCAAACTTTACTATAATGTACTTGGAAGACGTGTACACTGACGTCTTAAGATTTGGTTCCAGCCCTAACTGGAATCAGAAAAAAATGTCAGATAGGGGTTGAATTTATTTTTCACATATTGGCTATAGAATCATTACTTTTATTACAACGGTAATTAGAACGGTGAAAATGGCAAGCGACATGGCGGCAGTCCGCTATAAAATTGTTACATCACTTATAATGAGCAAATCTACTACTTTTTTGAGATAGAAATATTTGGCACATCATTTTTATAAATAATAAAATTGTTCGTGATTTTCAATTGATTTTGATAATCTATTCAAAAACTGGTAGTTGTTGAACATTTTTACGTCAAATATCTGCCCCATTTTTCCGGAGTAAATCTCTTACAGTTTTCAATATAGAAAGTTTTTATTTTGCTGATCATTTGAACATATATCAGAAATTTACATAGTACTTAGATTTTGATTTTCAATAAATAATGTCAAGAACTTAGTCATTTATATATCAAGTAACTGCCCACAAGGTAGCCAATTTGTCCGAAGCAAATCTCCTATGGTTTTCAATATAGAAAGTATATTTTCCAATTCATTTGTTCATATATCAGAAATTGGCATAGTGCTTTGATTTTGATTTTTGATAATTTTGGTTAAAATAATCAACTGTTGAACTTGCTCATTATCATATGAAATATCTGCCGACATGGTACCCCATCTGTCTTGAGCAGGATGTCGCCGAAATAATTTTCAATTTTCAAAATTAGGCCATGTCAAAGCAAGGTTAAGCATTTACAATTTGGATAGATAGGAGTAAGATAGACTGACCATGAAAAAGAAAACCCGGTTTGGCCAATATAGTCTAAAAAGCACCCAAACTTGTTCTCATTTGTCCTTGGTTGGCTCCCTTTTAAAAATGTGTCCGGTAAATCCGCATCAAATCCAATATGGTCTCCAGCGGGGAACATGTATGAATTTTTAGACTCATCCGAAAGCACTGAGGCATTTAACACCAAACTGAGTCTTTCGTGTTACCTTTTAAAAGCGGAATTTTCAAATTTCATTCAAGATGGCCGCTGTTGAGAACTTCGTTTAAAATTAGACACTTCAGGAATACACATTCAAAGATCTTTTCTGGCCAGTTTTAACAGAGTACATCTTGTTTATTATAATTGGATCATGACGGTTTGCTCTTGTTTCTTCTTAAAGTTGCGTGTCGAAGGATTTGGTTTTACATTTTTTCGAGCTATAAGAGCCGATATCTTGTTCTTACAAAGCCTGTTTTTCATCAAGTTTGTTTGTTGACTGTTCTTCAGGTAAGTTTAATTTTCAATAGTATATATATATACCCCTGTTTAATTTGTTTTTACATTTGCATTTAATTTGTAACATAATCTTTATGTATATTCTAGTATGTCATGTCTTTACTTATTTTGTTTTATGGCAGGTGAAACGACTACAATTGGGTATCATGATTTTAGCCCTTGTATTATTCTAATGACGGATGGTGTGCCAACACGTGTAGAAGCTCTTACAGAGGATGAAAGAGCTAGTCCTTTCGGCCTAGCATCATACAGGGTAATAATTTATCAAGTTATTTTTTTTAAATTTAACAAGGTAAGGTCATCTGACCCGAGATGCCAGTATGACGACCATTTTCATCACTATCTTTTTAACATTTTTAACGTCCATCTGAAACAACCGAACCAAATTCAACCATACGGTAAAGGCATGTAATCGCTAAAACCAGTGCTAGAATCCGTCTTACAATTACTATGTGGTATAGGCAAAGCTCATTGTTGAGGCCTCATGTTCTGAAATTATTGTAGTAAAATATAGTAGCCTGCACTGGAATAATAAGTGGAAGGTTGCAAAGGCCCGAGCGTGAAACATCAATAAACAATTGACTTTAGCTAAATTATGTTTGATTATCTCTTTAACCACTGAAGCAAATTCAATCAAACTTAACAATGATAACATTTAGAAGACATTTACAAACACTGCTCCTTTCGTTCCGATCTAACAAAAACATAACCCCCTGCGAGGAACATGCATAGCTCTGTCCTAAGTTGATTTTGGCTTTTGAATTTAAATCTTTTTGGTAATTTGTTCTTTATCGGCTTTTAGCGGGTAATGGATTTCGTTGTTTGATTTGATCTGGATTGAGGAGATATAAGTTATCGAAATGGCCATATGCAGAAAAAAAATTCACAGTAACTTTGGTATTTTGTTATTTATTTACACTTGGTGGATGCCTTTACTGGTTGATTGTCTATCCACGAGGGTATTCACCAACCAAGTAGCCAGTACTCCGATGCTTGCCCGAAAACTGATCTCATTTAGAAACTTGCAATATCTAAATTTAGGATCATTTTGTTTAAATCTAAGGAGTATCTCCCTCTTGCATATATCTGTCCTCAGCTGATTTTGGCTTTTCTTTTTGTTACTATTGGTAATTAGTTTTCTATCAGCTTTTACACATATTTCGGTTGGTGGATTCCCAAATGTTTTGATTTGGTTTGCACTGAAGAGGCTAAGATGTCGAAATGGCCATATACAGAAAAACAAATTCACAAGAACTTCGGCATTTTGTTATTCAACATAGATTACAAATTGATCTTATGGAAAATTGAATGATGTATTGAAGGTCTATTACGACGAAAGCTCATTTTGTTCCGATCCGAAAAAACAAATGGCTCAAAGTGTGAAAAGTAGTATGACATGCGTTAGACACTAATACAATGAAAAAGAAAGGAAATGGGGTAAATGTCAAGGAGACAACATCCCATATCCAGGTTAAAACAACC
>MJUU01027464.1:75381-88454 GCA_002080025.1 Modiolus philippinarum
TGGGGTTAAACTCGTTTTCTTGGATCCAAACCCTCCCCCTATGTGTGGTGAATGGCTAAAAAATAAATACACAAAAAGACTCATCATATTTTGATCATCTCTGAAACCGCTGACGACATTTCAGTCAGTCATGACGCTTCCGTCGTAAACCTTTCATTCAAAGACCTCCACTAAAACGACCCAGTCAGTTGGAAGCAAACCTGGTCAAAATAGTCCTAAGATGTTCCCCTTCAAAAATTGTATCCAGCATGTCTGCACTCTATTCGGTATGGCCAACGGCAGGGACCGCAGATTTAACATTGGACCCTATGGGTAAAATACATTCAAAGATTTTTTCTCTCAAAAACTATTAGTCAAATAACAACCAATGGAGTAATAGTTGTTCTAAAATGTTACCTTCCAAAAGAGGTATCCGGCAGGTACGTACTTCATCAAAGATGGCCGCCAGTATTGAACAAAGTTTAACACTGGACATCATGGGAAACGCTTCAAAAATCTGCTTCTCAGAAACTACTCGTCCAATTTCAACCAAACTTAGTCATAATGGTCCTTCGATTGTATCCAGCAGGTCTTTATCAATAATGGCAACCAGTGGGGAACATAGTTAAACATTGGACCTTATGGAAAGCACATTCAAAGATCTTCCTAGAAAAATAGTTCACATATAACATCACTGAGACACAATGGTCCTTAGAAGTCCCCCAAAAAGTCTGCGGCAGGTATTTGCCTAATCCAAGATGGTCCCATTGGGAATCATAGTTTAGCATTGGACCTTATAGGAAACATATTTAAAGATCTTCTTAGAAATAACCTGTCTATTTATGATCAAACAGTTACAATGGTCCTAACATGGTCCCTTCCGAAGAAAGGTATCCGGCAGGTCTGTACCTCATCCAAGGTGGCCGCCAGCGGAGAACATAGTTTAACATTGGACCTTATAGGAAACACATTAGAAGATTTTAGAAACTACCTGTCTAATTATAATATGGTTCTTACATGGTCCTTAAAAGTATCTGACATGTCCGTACCTCGTCCGAGATGGCTACCAAGAGAAACATAGTTTAAAATTGAACCGTATAGATCTTTATTGCAGAAACTACCAGCCAAGTTATTACCAAACATAATTACAATGGTCATTAGATAGTGCTTTAAAAAACAGATATTCGGCAATTTCGTACCTCATCAGAAATGGCCACCAATGGGGAACATAGTTTAAATTTCAACCTTTTGGAAAATAGTAAAAATCTTCTTCCGAGAAACGACTAGTCCAATTATAACCAAACTTACTCACAATGGTCCTTAACTTACCCTTTTCAAAACAGATATCCGGTATGCCAGTACCTTATCCGATATGGCCGCAAGTGTCGAACATAGTTGCAACATTGGATTCTTTAGCAACATTCAAAGGTCTTATTTATAGAAACAATTGGTTCAAATATAACCAACTTAGTAACAATGGTCCGTACTTCATCCAAGATGGCCACCTGTGCGGAATATACTGCGGAGGCACTTTTATACGTTGATATCAATTATATATCACCTTTTCGTGAGTTCTTAATTTTATAGTCTCGATTTTTATGCATTTTAAACTTTAGGGAAAAATGCATTTTGTGGGAATTTAATCTTATGGTTTTAGCCAACCACGAAACCTACGAAAATTCGAACCCCATGAGAAATAGTTCATGCTTTCACAGACGTTAAATTGTTCACTATGGAAAACACATTGAATGGTCTTCCTGTCAGAAAACTACTTGTCCAGTTATAACCAAACGAAGTCACAATGGTGTTTAGATGGTTCCTTCAAAAAGGGATCCTACAAGTCCGTACCTCAACTAAGATGGAGGTAAGCGGGGTACATATGTTAACATTGGACCCCATCGAGAGAATTTGATCTTGGAAATCCAATTGGAATCAAACTTGATCACAACAGTCCTTGATTGGCCATGATCCTTTTCTTAATTTGTGACTAGCAGGTCTGCAGTCAATTCAACGTGTCCACCAGCTTGGAACATAGCTTAAAAATGGATCCTACTGGAAATTGTATTCATATCTCAATGTCAGCAATGGTCCAGGTGAACCTCTTGTTTTTCATCTGATAACAAAAAATAGCCACCAGCAGTGAATATAATTTTACCTATGGAAAACAACCATTTCGATCATCAGCTAAAAACTATTGGTATAAGAAGTAAAGAATGCAGCTTTAGATCCAAGATGGTGTGAGTTGAAGGATGGATAGGTGGATTGGGTGGAATATCTGATTATGTGTCTTTTAAGCTCATTGGTAAGAGGAAATGACTTAATCATTTGCAAATAGTCATTGCTTAGGAACATTTTGGCAGAAGAGCGATACCGGGTTAGTCTATGGGCCTCCAGTTTAGTGATATTAACACTGAAATTCAAGAAATAATTCATGGTAGGTATATGGTTATTGGAAATTTAACCATGGACTGGGCCTTTATATTCGAATCTAACCCCGAGCGTTAGCGATGGGTTAAATTTACAAATATAAAAGCCCAGTCCATGGTTAAATGACAATAACCATATACCTGCCATTAATTATTTCGATTCTAATTAGACAGAAAACGGAATTTTTCACTCTGAAGCGACCTTACAGAAGGCGGATTTCCCATTTTCATTGCTGTCTGTGTCTATGACGTCACAATAGACAATCTGACGTTTTCAAACAGATACAAGTTCAAACTCCAAATCGAAAGCAAAACAATACACATTAACGTGTCTGAATGACATGACCAAGTTATAAAACATGCTTATTATTTATTTCCTTCATAAACTAAGACAAACAAAATCATAAATATGGTTGTTTTGCGTCCCTTTTATACTTATTCCGATACCATTTGCGCATGTGCGAAATATATGGTTATCGAGTATTATACTGATTGACGATTAACTAGAGCCATTTTAGAATTCTTTCCTATCTATATTACCGAACTGAGCAGTAGGAACTGTAAATTTTACATGTAATAATGAGGAAGTGATCCGATGCAGCTCTTCTTTCGATTGTTTTTGTTTATCTTTGTTTATTGAGAGTATTATATAGTTTTGCAAAGATTTGTATCATTTGTGGTATTTTTAACAGGGTTATTGGTTATATTCTTCAAGCAGTTACAAAATAAATGGAAGGGTATCCATAATACTGTTAACATCACCGCTAACTTTTTTGAAAAGTTAAAAGAGAGTTAAGCAATGGTCCAGATGCTTAACAAACCTAAAAATGCAAGGTTCTTTTCAAAGATTTCATGGATAAATTTACAAATGAATACCGAAGTAACAACCAACAATCATCAATGCAGAATATATGGCAATATAAGGATCACATACGAAAGAGAACGTAAATGACGAGGACGAAACAAATAAAATGTAATACAATTGCCATGGAAATTAAAGTGCTAACAGTGCATCCCTGAAAACAAGAGTGTCATCAGGAACTCTATAAGGATAAACATGACCTGTTTCACATATGACACCAATCATACTGTAAGTGGAAAGTCTGGTTTCATGTCAAATTCAGTATGTATCAGCATGTATCAATTCAGTAACAACTCGTGATCTATTGATGTCCATCTTCATTTTTGATGCTGATACATTGTAATAATTCATTTTTTAGTAAAGTGAGGGGTATCTTCATCAATCAATCTTTGATTTTCTTGATTTTGGTGCCCTTTCTTGACAATGATATTGTTGAAATATTCACATTATAAGGCAGAATTTGTTTATCATATGTAATTTTCAATATTCGTTGGTTAGTCAAGTGTAATTTAGTGCAATTAAGCACAGAATGCAAATATTCACATAAAATATTATGCTTGCAAAATATTATGTTGTTAAAAAGCGAAATAAAATTACAGAAAAAAAAAACGAGTAGTTTTCTGGCATCTAGCATAAATTCAATTCAAATCGGTTCAATTTGCTATAAGGTATGACCAATGCGCATTTTTTGAAGGTCTCATGGTGACTTCAAGATGCAAAACGGCAATACAAGCGTTGTTGTATTGCTTGCTTCTACCATGTATTTGTATAGAGATTGTCTCATGTGTATATACGCCATATCTTTTCATTTGATTTAAGACTGCAGTTTATCACTCCTTCAGTGTGGAGCCCATAAAAAAGATTCCACGTGCGAGGGATGTATACTTTCTATATACATGTATTTCAGTTATGGTCTACTGTTTCTGAGAGAATTTCTTAAATGGATATGCTATCATACTTTCAAATTTTTGTCATTTTATTATTAATTTTTTCTGGCAATTTCTTTATGTAATTCTGATCACCTATAAATTGTGCCAAAATCTCACTTTTTTTATTATGCTTAGTTTTCTTACAAAAGACTTGATACGTGTCCTTCGCTTAACTAAATGTTGTAATTGTCCACTAGCTTGATACACTAGTGTTGTTTTGTAAGAGTACTTTGCAAATTTATATTTGTTGACTATCCCGTTTAAAGGGACCGACCATTTAACCTGAAAGGGGGTGGGTGGTTATGGTTTTTTTTCTGGACACATTTTTTTTCACTTGTATCAACAAAATATTTTTTTTCAAAATTAACATTATTTTTTGGGAGAGAAAGCCTCAGTCAGAATTTTTTTTTTCATCATTTTGGCAGCCAAAATATTTTTTTTTCACATAAAATCGGCTCCAGATTATTTTTTTTAGAAAAAAACCATACCCCCCAAGTTAAATGGTCGGTCCCTAATGACAGGTTCAAATTGATATATAGCAATGAATTCTACTGAAATCGGTATTAGGGGACGTCTTAAGGGAGTACGAGCCTCAGATTTCAGAAGCATTCAATATCCTCGGGTTTTATCCATTCAAACAGTGCTAAAATTTTTTGCACATGGATCATATTTTCTTGGTCATAAGTCACTTTAAAATATATAAAATGGACTGTGTATAAAATTTAATCAACTTCCAATTATAATTTCATATATTTAAAGGCCAATAGACATCTTATGCAAATTGAAGGAAAACTCTAGAGAGATTTATTTCCCGCCAAAATTTTGACGTCTGATATCTAAAAAATTCCTTCATGGATTTTCAAATTTTTTTTGCTCAAGTTGTTCAATTTGTAGTGCTCTTCAAAACAAAAGGTCAGAATTTTAATTCTAATTACAAAATTTCTGACACTCGTACTCCCTTAAACTTGCTTTGAGGTATAGGTAACGCTCATTGTTGAAGATGTTATGGTGACTTCAGGATAAAGAACAGCAATTGCAATTGTTCCATTGCTTGGTTCTACCTCTTTCTACTTTTTGATCGTTTTCGAAATGGCTAAATGAAGAAACAAAAGTTACTTTAACTTCGGTATTTTGTTATTTAGATGTACATATATTTGGTATTTCAGCACACGGACGAAATGTATGAATTTTGCATCAAGTTATTGACTGAGTCAATGTTACTTTTTTACTCATTATCACAACATAAAACGTTAAAAAATGCTTTTGTGTTTGTAAGTCATTTTGAAGTCTCCCAAACCTAGTTTTGGAAGACTTTCTGTTTTAACTCAGTTGCTTTTATTTTCCCTTTTATTCGCCACTAAACTTGTCCGTGCATTTTTCCGGAGAATATTAGTCCAATCTCTATAAAACTTCATGTGATGATTGATACCTATACCAAGTGGTGAATTTGGGAATTTTCAAAATGGTCGCCGTTACGATGGAAACAGAAAAAAGGCGATACAAATTAAAAGTGCTTAAAAATTATTGATATAACTTTACAGAAAGGATGTATAGGAACAGTAAAAAACAATTTCAGGCCTGTTTTTTTCTTTCAAAATAGCTGCTTTTGTCAAAGAAACAAAGAAACAGTGGCAGTAGAATACCGAAGAAATAAAGTCCTAAGACATGGCCAAAACATAACATACAAAATCAAGGCACTCACAGTATGAACTCCTGTGAAACTGCGAGTGACATCAGTAGCTTCGAAATGGTAAGCATGTCCTGCTCTGTTAACAGCACTCGTCACAGTGTAAGGGAGTCAATCTAGGAAAAAGTCAAAATCGGCATAGTCAAATCCGGGGAGGCGTGAATCTAGATACAAATATCCGCTTTCATTTGGGCAACTGATACATCATACCTTTCAATGATGTAATGGTGACGGCCATAGAATTTCTTTAGGGACGAAATTAACATAACCTGAACAAATCCCTGATTAAGCAGATTTTGGGACAGTGATTTTGCTCTGTTCAAGCTCGGCAGTAACGAATCAACTGTGAAATGTATACTCCATAGGCTGGAGAGGTAGGTTGGCTGCTAAGAAAGGGGAAGTTCACAATTGGGGAGTTGAAATTATCAGTCGCGTGTCATATAGCATCCATCTTCGTCACTATAGAACAAAAGATCAAGGTACAAAGGCGTCGTATGTGGTTCAGTTGTTTCTGTAATTTCAAGCTCATTGAGATAGATCTGATGTGAATATCCTTAAAGTTTGGATTATTTAGAGAAAGTACATCGTCTATGTAGCGGAAGCTGAAATTAAAGGACTGGGCTTAATATTTTTTGTTTTCTTTGTATAAGCCCTTGTAAAAACTTGGCCTCGTATGAATAAAGGAAAAAGGTCAGCTAAGAGGGGCGCACAGTTGGTCCCCATAGGAATCCCTATTATATGTTGAAAAACCAGACCTCTGATTTCGACTAAAATATTGTCGATGAAAAATCCTAACATTTTGATTACGTCATTTTCAGTGTACACTCACTTGAAACAGTGTGGTTCTTTACAAAATATATTTTGTCTTTCCCTACAACTAAAAAGGTGTATCTGCGTTCTCCATTTTTGGTGCATTAAATCTGCAATTACTGTTTACAGTTTATTGTGTAGCAGGGTTGTATAAAGAGTAGAAAAATCAAAAGTTTGAATGCTATGGCAATGGGTAAGACTGGTTGAGGATAGCTGTTCAAGGAGATCTTTAGAGTTTTTAAGAATCCAAATTTGACGCCACTCGTAGAGAAAGCTTTGTCGCAGTAAATTTTCAGGCCATCAGTGGTCAACAAAGCAGTGAGGAGCTGTGCAAAAATGCAGAAAGAAATCAAAGTGATCAGAATATGATGAAACTTTCATATATTGGTTGTCTCGATTGTGCTTGAATTTCTCCTGTGTCAATGGGAGGTTTGGGAGAGTTTTATATGCAAACACAGGAGTCCTGGTTAAGATTTATTAAGCTAATAAGTCTCTTTATTATTTTTGTAGATTTGTGGATGACCAGTAATAATTGCAGGGAGACTAACCACGGTCAATCTGCTATTATGGTCACTTCGTTTCCGCAAAAACCTGTTTTATCATGCCACATTAATTTTGTCCCGATGTAGTAAAAGCTTTGTATTTTTAACCTCAATATTAAAAAAGTCACCTCTCTTGTAAGGTCAGAATGTTTTGGTCCGAATGCCGACCTTAAAAACAGGTTTGACTGTATACATTTTTCCGATAAAAACCCACTTCCATGTTTCATCAAATTGAATATACATGGAAATACCTAATAAGATAAGAGTTAATGTACAGAACTCTGTAAAATTATATTTCTTACCGAAATATGTACCTCGTTAGATCTTGTTAAATCTCGTTCGATGGTCTATGTGTCTATTGCGATATTACAGTTTTATCGAATTGGATTTATGTGTAGTGAGATATTTAAAGTATCAAACTTATGTGTTTTATGAGACATGAAAAGTTGAAGCGCAAAAAAATGCTTCGATTGCATTATATGTCTTCTTTAAAGCAACGACTTACATTTGGTCTTTAAATTGCAACTGTATATTTTTCACCTATAAGATAGCTATTACTTATTGCCGTGTCAAGTCAGACTAGGGCTGAGCTATACATAGAACGGCATTCTTTGCAACTCTTTTTTACTAATTTCAGACAATGGAAAGAGATACAGAGATAAAATTTGTTCTGAAATTGCTTTCTAAACGGGGATTTAGAATTTTTTGGATACCCTTTGGATATGCAAACACTGATGTAAGCAATATACATATATATATGAGTCTGTCATTTTAACAAAATATTCCATTACTTAGTAGGAAGTTAACGGCTATTCTACTAGTACATTTGGATTGAGAAAGACATAGTGCATTTGTAAATTGACATGAAAAGTAAGCCTTCATTTATTAAGAACGAGGTGTATACGTTATAAATTATTACTGCCCGTTGCAATATTTTTCTCTATGGTTCTTCCCTCACGTACAAAACAACAACACCAGAATAACAAACAAAAATTCTATCAAAATAAAAGCAGTGCATATCAACAGTAGAAAATCTTCAATATATGTTAATTGCAGATATGATGGTAACAAACGACAAAAAAAATTGTGAAGAAAATATCGAATTAAGTGAATTTTCACGGGAGAAGGATACAATTTATTTTGCGGTGGCTGCAGTGTACTTTATGCAAAAGCAGCTTTTAAAAATCATTTGTCCACCGTATAAACTTTCCCGACCGACATAATTATATAATACTGGCTTCATTATTGGTATATTCTACCTTTGTAGACACTTTGTTTCAATTTGATAACTTAAGTTATAGTTGCCTTATCATTATGACATTTCAACAAAATATTTTTAAGATAGACAAGAAGACGAATCGGATTGGCTTTAGGAATTGTGTGAAGTCCGTTTTTGAAAAGGGGTCAAAAGGGTCGCTTTCAAATATTGTGCTGAAATAATGGGTTTTGTTCATAGGAATTGTTATTCAATAGTATATAAAAGGACTATACTTTTTCGTCGATTGACTATTTATGATATAATTTACACCTAAGAGGAGCGAACGTATAAAATGTTCATTTTTATATTTCAGGTTAGATTTTGATTCAATGAAATTGTTGTTGTTTTTTATTTTTAGGGGAATTCATATAAAAATAAGCACGGCACTCTAGTTGTAGTGCGCTCCATTGCATTCTGGCGAAACATTTCTGTGATCCCACTTTCTTTTGTACAAAACTCTGTTTTTCATCTGTGTGAATTTTGTTCTTTTTTATTATAAAAAGGTTATGAATGAAGCAGTAACATATACATGCGGAAAATGTGTACCAAAAGGCCAAATACAACGATTGTGCAGTATGTCACGTAATTTTGTGAGTAAATTTGTACTTTTTTAGCACATTTCGCCTTTCAAAAGCCTTGGGTTTTGCCTGAGGGTTAGAAAATGACATTTACCAATCAACTACTAAACAGATCTTTCAAAAACTTTTATGACTCACTTACAGTATGACGGTTGCTATTTCCAGTGCAGGACATGCTTATCTTTCTGGAGTTCACACTGTCAAAAACTGCTTTGGTTTTGAATGTTGTGTTTTTATTTCTGCGTTTTGTAGATGCCTAACATCATTGGTTTTCTCTGTTCTCGTTTTGGGCATGTCTTTTGATTTCAATTTTTGTAATTACTAATCCTCGGTTCCTTTGGTATTCTACTGTCGATGTTTTTGCCTTAGTCGTCCGTCGTCTGTTATCAGTCGTCCAGTTTTAATTTTTTTTTCTCTGTAACCACTGGGTCAAACATAAAGCAAACTTGGCATGGATCCCCAGGAGACTATATTGTTTAAAAATTGTGTTTTGTTATATATGTAGGACCAACAAACATGGACACTGTTACTTAAAAAAGAACAAAAGGGGTAAATTGCTGTTCTTGCAAATAAATGAAAAGTCGTTATAGATATTGAGAAAATCCGACATTGGGCAAAATAATAATTCTGATATAATCTACCTTCCTTGCAATTTTTAAGAAAGTCATCGAAACCCGTCTTGGAGTAATTGTCCCTTTTGCGTAATGTCGATTGTTTATTTTGATTTCGCCCAATATATTGCAAATTGCTGATTGTAAAGGTAAAGTTAAAATCACACAGATTCTAGGAATAGAAAGATCCACATATCCTACAATTTAAATGAAAATCTATCCACAGATATAGTACAATTTGATCTTGTTGAATTATCGCCGGTTTATAATTTTTGAATCAACGGCAGTAGAATACCGAAGGAAATTGGTAATTACAAAAAACCTGAAACATGGCCAATGCGAGAAAATAGAAGACAATGGAGTTAAACAGCTACACAATAAAAATACCACATTCAAAACCAAGACACTTGCAGTGTGAACCCCAATAAAACTAAGAGTGACACCGGGTGCCCCGGAATGAAAACATGTCCTGTTCTACCAACAGAACGTCGCACTGTAAGTGAGTTAGCACCCGTCGTAATGTAAGTGTGTCAATCTAGGAAAAAGTCAAAATAGGTATAGTCAAATTCGGGAAGACGTGAATCAAGCTTTCAACTCGGACACTGACACGTCATATCTTTCAATGGTGTTATGATGACGGCCATAGGAATGAAATTAAGATAGACTGAACATATCCCTGACGTAGAATCATTTGGGACAGTGTTTTTGCTGTGTTAAAAAAATCTCTGTACATACTTCATGCTCGATGGTAACAAATAAACTATTAAATGTATACTCCTTAGCTTGGAAAGGTAGGTATATTGCTGCTAATATACATCAACAAACGAATACCGAAGCAAAAATGAGGAAAGGGGGAATTGAGACAGCATGACAAAGAGAAAACAAATAAACAAAAAATGAACAAGAACGCCACAAACTAAAGCACTAGCAGTATGAACCACTACAAATCTTGTCTTATGATATCATACCTGATACAAATATCAATAATCTCATATGAGTGAAAATGCAAACAATGTGCATCATTTGGGTCTTTTTGGTCATGTCAGTATAGATTAGATGTTGATATCATTATTTATCGCTAACCCGGGATCGATAATGTGCTTAATTTTCAATTGTTCCAGAGCGACGATAATTCTATTATCACTGCACTGCGGTGATACGAACATATTATCGTCAATCTCTATTGAACGTTAGCAACAGTGTATTTATATCACGTCGATAAAACTACATGTAATCCCAAGAAATAAAGTGTCATATTTAACCAAATATAATATGTTTTACAAATAAAATATTTCATTGGAAAAGGATCATATATTTGATATATTTCGATAACATAATTAGCGATAAAAACACTATTAGTAATTTGTTTTACTCGGATGGATTTCTCTGCTTGCATTGCATCTCGTGCTGTCGCACTCGATGCAATACAAGAAGAGAAATCCATACTCGCAAATCAAATTACTAATAGTATATATATATACGCTTTAAACTTATAGGCTAAGAAAGGAATTTGATTTTAAACGACCATCTTCGTCACAATGCATCAAAAGATCTAAATTATGCACCAATCTGAAGAGGGACTTCTTAATTGTATACATTTGTAATCCTGTTGAGTAGCACTATTTTGGAAAATTCACAAAAAGTTTTTTGTTTTTGGGTCAGTAGAATAAATACAGGACTGTTGAATTCATATATCTAGTAGTTCCAGTTGTAAACCAAAAAGAGTCGGTGACAAACCCATTATTCTGCATTATTTTACAGTTAAATGCATCAAAAATAGCAAACAAGTTAGAAACAGCTACTGATTTTAGCAAAGAAATGGTTAAAACCGCTGTACAATCTGCTGGGCTTCAGGAGCAAGATTCATTTGTAAGTTAGCTATAGTAAAAATTCAACTTAATTTTGACAGAACTCACGTTTTGAATATGTTAAATGCAACATTAGTCATTAATTGAACTTTGATTCATTATGAATTTTTGTAACCTCTTTCTGTTATTCCAGTGTAACATATATTTGGTGCATATACAATAACAGAAAGTTCTCTTTTGTTTAAAACTTTATCTTGCCCATAATTGTTATCGTATTTTAATATTTTCATATGTCAGTATTCTTACTTCGTTTTTCTTTAATTAATTAAGATGCTAAGTTTTTGAGTCGGCTTATTGATCGAAATGTGACGTTCTCTGTTACAATTACTGGTTTACCTTATTAGTAAATATAAATTGTTCATATTTTAAGTTTAATACTGTATCAAACTGAGCGTAATGTTTTTACTTTATTACTATGATGATACTGTTGTTTCTTTATTGCTAGGATAATATCAAAAGTATAATGTAATGATAATGATATATCCAACAATTAAATGCGTTTTCTTTTTTCTAAAAATGATGTCATGAAGAGTTTTATGAACACTGGGATGACATTACAGACAATGTTATGTTATTACTTGATTACTAGGATGACATTACAGACAATGTTATATTGTTACTTTTTTACTAGGATGACATCACAGACAATGTTATGTTGTTGATAGATCCCGTGGTACAGTATAAAGGTCGATTCAAACAACCAAGATGGAAGGCGATTCCTTTAGGGACACGAGTTCGTAGAGGACCAAACTGGCATTGGGAAGACCAAGACTCAAATATGGCTGGCACTGTCATCGGAGAAGATGATGATGGTTACTTATTATACCCCGCCACGCGTATTGGCGTGGTATTATGTGATACCCTCAGTCGCGTGTCCGTCCGTCCGTCTGTCTGTCTGTCTGCCCGTCTGTCCGTCCGTCCCCCTAAGGTTTCCGACTGATAACATTTGGACGGAATAACATACAGCCTTCAAACTTGGTTTGTAGCTTTTTCACCACAAAACTCAGGTCGTCGAGTTCGAATATGGGTTCAGAGGTCCAAGGGTTTCTGGAGTTATGCCCCTTGATACTTTGAAATTTTGTGAAACGTGGCGGGGTATCATGTAATCCACCATTACTATTTTTTTTATTTTGAGAGCGTTCTGACTAAAATGGAATAAAAAAGATAACAGGAAACACCTACAATGGCCGAAAAACATAGCCACATGCCAGAAAGTAAATAGGAACTGCACAAGAAAAAAAACCCACAATAAAAATACAAAAGACAAACATAAACAACGATAGGAACTCGGGACAGCCGGACTTGGTACCGGCACTAGCAAAAGCCAGCGGTAGGGTTAAACCGGTTTATGGGTACCCAAACCTCCCCTTTCTCTGTCCCGTTTCCCTATCGTAGAATAAACATACGAATAAAACCCATACAGGTAGACTACTAACTCCATGACCACAATCTAGAAAAGAAAAATGAGGGGACAAAACGTAATTTTGAAAGATGGGTCAAAGAGTGCTCGCCGCTAAACTGCC